>CABFVZ010002443.1:2016-44045 GCA_902151445.1 Timema monikensis | reverse complement strand
ACATATATTATACATATATACATACACATATATTATAAATATATACATACACATATATTATACATATATACATACACATATACTACATACATACATACACATATACTACATATATACATACACATATACTACATACATACATACACATATACTACATACATACATACACATACATACATACACATACATATATACATACATACATACATACATACATACATACATACATACATACATACATACATACATACATATATACATACACAACATATATTATACATATATACATACACATATATTATAAATATATACATACACATATATTATACATATATACATACACATATATTATAAATATATACATACACATATATTATACATATATACATACACATATACTACATACATACATACACATATACTACATATATACATACACATATACTACATACATACATACACATATACTACATACATACATACACATACATACATACACATACATATATACATACATACATACATACATACATACATACATACATACATACATACATACATACATACATACATACATATATACATACATACCTACCCACTTCGTAGTTAATTAAGACTCACTAACTTTCTCCACACTTCCCTATCCTTGCATACACCCTTCACTTCAACAACATCCATACACCGAGTCATACATGCTCTTTTATTCTTAAAACTCTTAAAGATTCTCTTTTTCACACATTCATCTATCACATTTAGCCTCGTCTTACATGGCTTACCCTTTCTTTTTGATCCACACACTCTACCTTCATACATTTGTTTATTCACTAGATTCATACTCATCCTCTCAACATGATCAAATGGAAATATACGTAAGATGGACGCTTCTTTCACATTTGTTTAATGGATTCCCTTTCAAACTGCACTTCTTCAGCACCCATTTATTACTGACTGTCCATACGAGTTTTTCTACATACATTTATTAAATATCTTATTCCAACTGCATTCGCCCTGATCTTGTGTTGACCCAGACCAACCCACGCTTCGCAGCCATAAAACTATGTTGGCATTAACACGCTTTTATATACAACCATCTTTGTCTCTTTCGATACTACTTTGTTTTTTGATATAGTTCACATAACTTACTTTCAACTACTCTTCTAGATGTATCCCCCCGTCTGCCAATTTCACCATCCATCCTTCCATTCATTTACTTGTTCCAACAGTTTTCCATTTAAACTAAATGACGATCATTTTCTGATCCGTCCTTATCATAAACTATCACCTTAGTTTTGGAAACATTTATAAGAAGATCCATTCTGCCTGTCGCTACATTCATACGATTTAATGCTTTCTGCAAGTCACTTTCATTCTCAGACCTTAATATGGCATCATGTGATTATAGAGCACTCTCACATTCACATTGTTCATTTGTACACCAACCGCGTCCTTACAAGCACCCCTCATAATCTTATCCATGAATACATTAAACAACCATGGAGACATAACACAACCTTGTCTAACACCCTACTCAATGTAAAACCATTAGCTCACTCTTTACTTCCAGCATACAAAGCTATAATTTCATTTACTAACTATGCATCCACACCATAATCTCTCAGAACATTCCATAACATACTCCTATTCTTCCGATCGTACGCTTTCTCCAGATCAAAGAATGCACAATAAACTTAATTCCTTACTGCCATACATTTCTAAATCACTGGTTGCAAAGTAAATATCTGGTCCATGCATGATACATGGCATGAAACCACATTTGCACACCACAAATACATTTAAAATTTAGATGTATTATAGAAATACCTATGAAATTAATACTAAAATAAAATGTTAACAGTATTATCCATAAAAAAATATGTGTGTATGTATCATACAAACGTTGCTTCCTATCAGAATTCTAAACAAGTCAGCGAGCGAATAAATTGTATTTGATTTATATTATATATTATTTTACTTTAAAGTATGATTTTTTGAACATTTTAAACTTAACACTAAAGGATGAGCGAATCATTTTTGCAATGTAGATGTGAGAAAATTAAACAATTTTTTGAGAAAACAACATTCGACACAAAGGTTTAATAAACAATAATAGCAAATAATTTTTTACTAAATGGTGAAAAGAATTATATCAATATAATTAGGTTTTAATATGTACGGTACGTTGAAACATAAAAATAATTTTAATTCTTTTTTGGTATTAAACGTGCACTTTCTAAATCGCCTGATTATATTAGCACACGCGAATATCTGTGAGCGAGAGTACACATACATTCCAGGAACTTTTTACATGCCACAATCGAAATAGGACCGACGGCCTTACTTGCCCTGCGAAGTAAATTGTGCTATCGAATTTTATCGCTCAAGCAAAATCCGTCAACCCCGGCTGGATTTTTTAGTCAAACATTTTACCTCAAGACCACCTAAGTCTACGTAAAATAATATTAAATTACATTCCCGATGCTATAAAAAGCATAGATAAAATTAGTTTAAGAAGCACACGATGATCTTAAATGTCAAACGCGTTTCGGAGAAATAGAATAATTATTTTAACTGCTACCTATTGCGTGCTAAATGCGTGCCGCATATTCGCAAGGCCTTGGAAGATAAAAGACATCGTTGTTCACGGTAGAAGTCGGCATCTTGTGATGCTTGAGGACGCACACACTTGAAACCTTTTATACCTTCTCTCTTTTTGTTGGTGTTAATAGCGTCTTCCAGACTCAATCAAAGGATTTCTTTCATTCCCCGCGTAAACAAGCAAGAGGGGCCAAGTCATGCGAAAAGATACACATATCAAAACATTATACATCTATGTAACGTCTTGTATGTGAGCATGTGAGGGCCCCTCCTATTCTGGTACCAATGTGCCCTCTCTCCTCCTAGACACACACACAAATAGGTTAACAGGACAGAAACCGAACAAGTCAAATAACTGGCTGCATCTGAACTGCATCCCAGAATACAATTTTTACGCAAAGTGCGCCTCTTTAAAAAAAATGCTATAAGAATTGGGTCCCTGTTTAAAAAGAATGTAACACAAATTGCGCCCTTGCTTGGAAATGGTTAACTTTAAGTTATAATTCAATAATCTAAATGATTATCTGTTCTTAAATCCTTTATTTTATATAAATATTATGACAAATTTAATTAAACAACTAGATATTGTGTTTCTTGCAAGTTAAAGTTTATAAAAATTAGTACATCATGTAATTTTCCTGGTAAATATAAATGATTTTTTTATAGCTTTGCATTTAACAATTTATTGTTTACTTTTTGTTCATTGGTAAATATCTTTAACATACACTTTTGATAAATGCAAATCGAGATATTTCACTAGTTTAATACTTCAAAATATGCTTCCTCGTGAAACCTTCTTTGTGTACCACTACACGTTTTATATAGAAATCGTACTATACGTTATTCAACACTTCTATAAACTGAAAAATGTCCGGTTATGCTTAGTATAGCATTCCATTTATTTTGGAATGAAAAGAGTCATAGCAATTCGCAGTGCGTGGTGCAGCGAGAGATTATCTGCCCAGACGTAGGTTGTATATTTTTCATTATCTGTTATGAACGTTTCAAAAATGTAGTCAGTTAAGCTTCTTACTCTGTAGTCATTAGGATGGATCACCATGAAGTCATCAGTAAAGCAGTCGTCCACATCACCAGGATCCAGGAATGATAGTCCGAAGAAGTGTTTTAAAAATTGTCCAATTTCAGAATCTGTAGCCTTATATTCTTGAGTAAGGTATAATTGTTGGATTTTTCCTCCACCAATTTTGGCATAAATTAAACTTATAGCCATTGATGATTTGTAAAGGTAATACTATTCCCAAAGCTTTATGGATAGCCTCTTCAAAGTCAATAAGCGCTGTAAATAGAGCAAAGTCCAAACCAAGTTCACGAAATTTAAAATTAAGCTTTGAAGAGCTGCAGTGTAAGTGTTTGCGGTTTTTTTTCTTAAGCAAACAGAAGACCAAAGGAGTGTAACTGTCATCTTTACTGGTTATGATGGTGTGGCCTCGAAGCCAGTCAGACTTTATAGAGCGGTTACGGTTTCTAGTGAATGGACAAGTGGCCAGCATCAAAGAAACATTAGTTTGATTACCAGATGGTTTACACTTATTACATACGGATGCCATGTTATAAAAATGACCAAAATTAATTTGTAATTTCGATCGGAAGCAATATATTTGCGGATTTCCTCAAAACGTAATAGAGATCTGGGTACTTGTGACCTACTCAAAAACGTGATAGGGCCGATGGGTTTTTGTGTATTAAATAAAATATATAGTTTTTTATTAAAATACAGTAGGGACTGTAAATTTGTAACTATGCCCAATGCGTTTATCATGAAAGCTTACACTCATGCCTTGACGGGATCCATTATGTTATTATTATTATTATTAGCACCGCGTCTTACTACCCGTTCGGGTTATACGCACTTACGCTAATGTGTAATGGTAGGGGTGATTGTGAGACGAAATGAAGGACCTACAGTTTAACGTGGAATCCGAACCACGGTGGCGGCCTGGCATTCCACACATTCACAAGATGTCTTGTCAGAGGTGTAGGAAGGGTTTGGAAATCAGTTAAATCTGTGCCGGGACCGAGGATTGAACCCCGGCCGCCAGCACAGAAGTCTGACACCTTACCCCTAGACCACCAGGTCACCGGGGATCCATTATGAATCTCATGTAGGCTGTACCATAGTTGAAACAAGCAAGGAGAGCTTGCTTGATAGCCTTCAAATTAAATAGAGGGTACAAGTATTAAGTCAAGTATATTGAATCAGACATTGGGAAAATGGGCCTTAAAACTACGTTTACTGTAGCACTTTCTTGTCCTCGAAGGTATGGCTTACCTGTTAACGTGTGTTCTTCAGCAGTCAATCCTGTTTCACCGTTGAGTCAAATGTTGCTTGACAAGATCAACCGCATTATCACACAAGACAATGGCGGGCACCACATAGATTCTAGATGAACAATTAGAGGGGTGACATTGTCTATGCGAGAGCCTCGATCTGCGCTTCGTATTCCTGGCACAGTCACAATTCCTCATTCTCAATTATGACAGCACCGTGGACTAAAACTAGATTATAGATATTGTACTAGATTATCTATTTTTTACACCGGATTTTAGGCCTATTTCTCGTTCAAGTAAAACGCTTATTTTAACTATTAGATTAGGAATGAGTAAGGTTGAATTTAGAGAAAATACATCAGCATCTGTTTTGAGGGAAAGTGGGAAACAATTTAGAAGAAACTGCTACCAGAGCACGAAAGCGGGATTCGAACCACCCCGTAGGCCTTAGACCACGCGACTAGAAATGAAAGTTTTTAGCACTACGTCTTACTATCAGTACAAATATGCACATGCACTAGTTACCCTAATGAATTTGGGATTAGGTAGGTTAAATTTAGAAGAAGTGTACCCACATTTGCGTGGGGGATAATTGAAAGCTATTGTGGAAAAAAAAAACTCGGTACACCCGACCGAGATTCGAGCCCCGATCTCCCTGTCACCGGCAGTTTAGTCTAACATGAGAGTGACGCTTTACACCAAGCGACCACTAAAGATAGTTATCATATTGATTATTTTATTCCTTTTTCACTTCATGAACGGTGTGATGAAACTCACTGACTGACCTTGATGTGAGAAGTAGAATCAGCTAAGGAAGGAATTAACCCCAACAAGAATATATAAATAAAACAAGTAACAGATATTATATTATAAAATAGTATTACTGTGTGCTTATTTATCAATTATTGCATCCAAATTTTAAATAATTATTATCATTTTAGCAAGAAAGTTTTCCTCTGCAGAGATGAGACGTGATCTGTATGACGGACGTAATCGTAATCCATGCCAGGCTGTTTTAAAATATAGCCTTTACGTGCAGCAGCAACTCCACCCACAATGCAGTGCGCGCTCTATTAGGCCAGGAATGCAAGGCAGCCAACAATACAGTCCACCCATTACACTTAATTCTCTTTCCCCTCTCCTATTACCATACGGTTCCCTTGGTTCGTATATATTAGTAGTGGAGCGCGGGGGGACACAGCGAGGCGAGTTGGCATCACCGACGTTCGCGGCGCGAGCGGCCAATTCAAAGGAACCGCCTTCCGGAGAGCTGCGACGCTCGGAAATCCCGCGGTTTTTAAGAATTAGTTTGTTATTTTAAAATATAGTTAAAGCCAAAATGGAGGCGAGAGGTACAAAATATCTGCCTATAGAATTAAAAACTGAACAAAAAACACTATTGTGTTGGGCTTATAAGAACGTAACGTAAATTGGGTTTTTATCGTTTAATAGTTTAAGGTGCAAGAGTTTTTAGCGATAGATATAAAGTACGCGTTCAGAATCAACCGTACACCACCCACTTTATAACGAGGTGAATTCTCCCAAAAGGAATTCGATTCATTCCCTCTAGGAAAGTATCGTCCAACATCCAGAGACTAACGCATACATGTTCTAATCCAAGCTTCAAATAAATTATTAAAACGAGGTTGTTGATTGTGATTGGATCAAAAACATCCATGCAAATCACAATTATAGTTGTATAGCTATGATAGTTCGATAATGGTCGGGAGGACTTAAGAAAATACAAACCAATTATTGTTTTTCAGTCAACATCGGTAAGATTTTTCTAAATTATTAGTGCTATTTTTATAATTATTGATAATAAATTAGATATCCAAAGTGGTATCTTAAGGTCACATAACTCTCTATATAAATATAGATGAGTATTGATTTAGTAACTTAAGATAGGAAAGTAGGGAACGCAAGAAAAGGCCAGTATTATTGAAAATTTTTATAGGAAAACAATTTTTGGGTCAAAATAAATCAAATATTGCTCCAGTATAAACATAGAGTTTAATTTTCTTCCCATGGAGACCTCAAAAGTTGTTCAATATCTATCATTTGCTTCGCGGCATCAGATGATAAAATTTTAAATTAAGAGAAAATGTTGTCAATCAATTTTAGGACACTTCCTTGATAGATATTTAAGTAATGGTGAGGTATGAAGAAAATTAAACTCTTATATTTGTACTGAAGCCATATTTTATTTATTTTGATTGAAAAAAAGTTATGATACAACAACTGCAACTATACTGCCCTTAACTCGCGTTTCATACACTTCCACCTTGAGTAGCTGTCATAAAAGTGCATCCCTCTTTATACATCAATTTTATTACAAATGGAAATTTGGAGAAATGATCAAAAATAAAAACAATTTTTTTGCGTTCAGCAATGATACAACTTCACTTTATTATTAGTGCTATTTTATAGAGATTGATATTATTTATCAAAATACTTATGAATAAGTGAAAGTAATAAGTGACGTATGGGGGTTTAAATATAAAACCGATTGTAAACGTACAAATGACCAAATGTTTTCCAAATCTATTTTAATATACAATTTTAATATTAGTTATCGACTTCAAAGTATGAATTAAATTTGCGTCCTCATAATACATATTTTATATATAGCTATAAAACAGAAAGGCAAACTTCTGAACGTTACCATAATCCAAGTAAAACACTATTTCAAAACATATAAGCTACAGAAATTCCTAATGTGACAACACTCCAGAAAGACTTAACTATATTCAAATCTTTTGACGAAAGTAAAATAACACACGCTTTTTTTTAACTGGTCAAAAACTGCGCTTAGCTCCCCATTATATAGAATGACCTAGACGAAAGTTGTCCGTAGTCTGGAATCTCTGAAGAGGAATGATTGCTCTCAAGGATGCTGGGGATTAGCATACACACCGATAAAGTGGGTCCACTGACATCCACAAATAATACAGAGACATAACACGTGGCACCGGCATTGACCCTCCGTCCAAGGACCTTTGGCACGTGCATCCACAAACAGACGAGGTCGGTCAACACTTGTACTCTCTTCTGAGCGAGTTAAAATGGCGGGTCAACACTTTTACTCTCTTCTGAGCGAGTTACAATGGCAGGTTAACACTTGTACTTTCTTTTGAGCTAGTTACAATGACTGGTCAACACTTGTACTCTCTTTTGAGCGAGTTACAATAGCGGGTCAAAACTTGTACTCTCTTCTGAGCGAGTTACAATGGTGGGTCAACACTTGTACTTTCTTTTGAGCGAGTTACAATGACTGGTCAACACTTGTACTCTCTTTTGAGCAAATAACAATGCTTGGTCAGCACTTGTTCTTCAATAAACTACACATTCAATTAAATAATGATCTAATATTAATTTTTTTAAACTTATTTGTCTATGGTTGCATTTATTTAGGAGATAATAATCTAAAATTCATAATAAGGTATTGTATAACATAATTTTAGTATATTTAGTGTTTGCCCGTACTATAGAGCGATAGATCATAACAAAGTTGGTAACGTGCTCTTAGCAGTCTAGCCTAGTCGATCGAACACATTTTGTCACGTAGTAGCTTTCAACTTCGGATTACAGGCGCAACAAAAGAGTTTAAGCAAGAAATAAAAATAAATTAAATATCCCCGAACTTCAGGTTTCAGATGGTAAAAAGAGAAGCTAAGAAAGGTCGTCTAATGGGTCTCCACCCATCCGTGATGGTCCAAAACTGAATAGTCCGGTAATCGGTGTTCAATCAAGTGCGACCGATGGTTAAAGTAATCGGCTCGCGCTCCTTAGATTGCCCACCGTGCACGTGCCAAAGCATTTCGTCCACGTGTTGTACTGCGCACGTGCCCGAGTTCGACCTTATCCTCGAACAAGCTGATGTGCCCTGCATTGGTTTTCTCTCACTACACTAAGAACTAATATACGCTTCAGCCTGAATCCGAACCAAAATATCTTAGTTTGATCGTAAACGGTTTGACGACCTTGACAGTGTTAAAGGTTTCTCCCTGCAAATAATATACAGTCAACTCTCGATTCTACGACCTTTCACGGTTCCCTGGAAAAGTGTCGTTATTTCGAAGGGGTCGTTATTGGAATTTTAACAGATTTTGTTCCACCCCTGACCTTCATACGAAAAAATTGCATTTTTTAGACAACAAATAGCGTGGGTCATCAAAAATCGTTCACAAAATCCAACCAAAAACGTAACCAAATCAAAATAACAATGTTAAACAATAGCATGGGTCGTCAAAAATTGTTCACAAAATCAAACCAAAATAGTAACCAAATCGAGAATCGAAATAACAATGGCAAAAGCAAGCCTGGCGCGTGATGTAGCGGCAGTCGCGCGCGGGGAAACATTGTCTTGCTTGTGGGAGAGGGGTGGACAGAGTCAAGTGCTATTGGCTGGCATTGATGAGGTGGTGTCTATTTTTATACCTGACCCACCCCAGTTACTAGTAATACATCGCTCACAAAGATAATTGCAACGCAGCGACCTAAATAAATGCAACAAACACATTTTACAGCCGATTTCCTTAAACTTTTCAACCTTTTCCCCCACATTTTTCACGGTTCCCCAAAAAAGGGTCGTTACTTCGAGAGGGACACTATTCCCGGGGTCGTAGAATCGAGAGTTGACTGCATTTAGGATGATAGACCACACCGATCTACTTAAATGACTTTTGGCTTGGTCACCAATTAGCATACGGGTTCAAATCCGGACTGGGTGAACTAGGGATGGCTTCTAAAGTATGATGTGAGTGATAGCGTTCTTGACTCTGACCCGAAGGAAAGGAATCAATCCCCAATAAGACGCCATAGGGGAAGGATGTGTGTATTTTACAGTTCTGTTTCTCATCCAATTTCCAAACGAATGCTGGTTCAGTTCTTTAAAACACGTTCACTAAAACGTAGACCTACGAGAAAATAATACTAAATGGAACTAACCTTCAACAATTTAATAATATTTCCATCACATTTCACACAGCTCAACCTATTTTTTTTTTAAACTAAGGGACCATTTAACAGCGAAATAATAGTATACGTATAGCCCGGATTGATTTAGTTCTCTATATTGTAATCGATAAAAAGGCATATTCTTCAAATAAATACTGTTACTTCGTGTGGACCTATTATTCTAATGAATCAAGATACCGTCAAAATAATTAGGTCCCACAAATTACACGAAATTTAGCTTTGGCTGCGATTACAGCGGTGATTTAAACAGTAGATAGTAACTTTTGTTTCCAAAGGTTTTAAGAAACCTGTGGTCTGTTTCAACTAAGATTTTGTCTATTATATAGTTTTCTTTTTAATTTTGAAAATGATTCGATTTAATTGGACCACCATGTGTATATATAAATCTGTGTTTGTAAATAAAGCCAAATCGAATTAGCTACACATCCCTTTCCCTTACCACCAAACGCAAAACAACAAACTCAATTGACATCAATATAACATGCCTACAAACCTAACGGTTAGTAAGCCACGGTGCTTAAAAAACACACCAAATAACCTCTTCAAAGGAGACGTATTGTAAAATATGAGCGTTTAGTACGTTGGTGCCAACCAATGAGCCTATTATGGGATTTTGAAACTGCTCTACACTTAACCCGCCTCGGTGGCGTAGTTGGCTAACGCGCTTGTCGTGATGAGCTCTATTGCTGAGGACGGGGAGATCGAGGTTCGAATCTCGATCGGTTGAACTGGGGGTGGTTTTTCCTAAATGGTTTTCCACTCTCTCTCCAAGCAAATGCGGGTTCACTTCCTCTAATTCAACCTTCCCAATTCCTAATCCATTAGCGTAATTAGTACTTAAAGCGTATAACCCGAACGGATAGTAAGACGCGGTGCTAAATAATAATAATAATAAATGCTCTACACTTACATTTCAAGGACGACATAGTGATTAATTAAAGAATAAAGTTTGTTATAACTGAGGTAAAGCACCATTATTATATATATATATATATATATATATATATATATAAAACTGGAGCAAGGCAACTTGTCTCGGCGCTAGAATAATCGGGCAGAACTTCATAAACGCCAATAACCAATTGGGTCAGTAACATTACTGGATGGAACTAGTTGTCCGGCAGTAAGAGAACAGAGGAGAAGGAAAATGCCAATACAATGTGATTTCTGACTCCCCATATTAAATTATATACTTCGATGCACAAAAGATTCATTCTATGCTCTTGTACCAGTTCGTTTCTCGCGAAAATAGGTTCTTGATGGTCAACCATTGTATTCACTCCAGTAAACAACAAACTCTTGTAATGTTAAAGGTTTTTATCAATATTCACACCAAGTGCAACATCTGATTGGTAATATCTAGGTAGCTGGGTAGAATCTGGAAATAAGCGGGTTAGGTAATATTATCTAAGTAAAAGTAATAAGTAATAAGACCAAATAAAGATACAGTAAGATTTGTATAGGAAACCCCTTATTGGAAAACTAGAAACTCATGTTGACACAATAGTGGAAATAAAAATATTGCAATTAGTGTATTTACATTCTTAGTTCGTTTAGTAAATATTGTAAATACAGTAGTCATACAGTAGTCCATAAGGAAGTATCATCAATGCTGGTGGTAAAAAGTGGGCTTCCTATAAAAATCATAGTTTAGAAGATATACTTGGGTTGACAGTCTAAAAGTGCGTATCGACATGTAACACAACACCGTCGCGTATTCAGTCCGGACGGCACTCCTTAACTGCATAACTTCAGCAAGTTCCGTCAGTTTTCGGTCTTTTGGCGTTGCATCAAAGAAATGCTAATCATTCATGTTACGCCCCTTGTTTACATGTCTGGACAGGAGTGCGTAACTTAACTGAACAGAGACGGCATAATGTTCCGCGTCCGTGATACGCGGCGATGTTCAGATACACCGCGTACCCCATTATACCACAACATAAAAAAAACAAGCGAAGGCGTTACGTTGCCATGTTCTGTTGCATCTACACGCATATAGTATTAAATTAAAACTACAGTTTATTTTAATTTTTTTAACGATAATTCAAATAATGTTGTTTATTATACAGTGACGTAGCTAGGATTTCGCATAGGGAGGGGCTCTAAAGGAACGATCCTTCCTTCCCCCAGACAATCGGGGGATCTTAACCCCTCCCCCTCCCGCACCGAAATCCCTATAGCACAAATACACCCCTCTCTCCTGCAAACAGAAATTGTGTTACATTAAAACTCACTTAACTCAAACAAGCAGACCATAGTATTGATAGAATATTTTCAAGCCAAGATACCGTAAAACAATATTATTTATCCAAACTAAAACACAGAAATATCATATAAGTAAAAGTCTAAAATGAAATAAGAACAAGCTTATTTAAGTGTTTAGGTTTATGCCGGCAGCATTATTAAGGTTTTTGAGCCGAGTCCTCGGGGGGTCCGGACACCCTGTACTCCCCCTGAGTACATCACTGGATTATAAACATTAAATATTGATTTTATTGAACGCAAAATATATATTTACTCATTCTCACAGTTAGTCATAGAGTTTAGAGAGGTCGCAATAGACTGGATGGCCCATGACGGGAGTTCAAGGCTCGAATCTCGTCAGAGTGCACTAGGGATGGTTTTCATAGTGTAATTCAGAACTGTGATTTTATCATCTACTAACCATACTAATGTAGGTGCAATTCCTCTCAACTAGTGTCCTCATCTCTATTCCTCTAATTAATTCACTAATAGCCATAACATAAAACGTAATACAGGATTGATAAACTTTGTAAGTTTTGATATTTCCTGACTTATCAAAGTTTCCCCGATCACCAAATATACAAAGCTATAAAGACAAAACGATTTTATATTAAATTACTTACTTACTCAATTACTAAACACAATTATGTCAGTGCTCTTTGTAAAATCAAATGAAGTTGAGAGGCCATTAATAGTTTACATCAGATTATGCTCTTCTACTTTGTATTTTTTAAATGATTTAAAAATATCTGAGAGCTGCAGTGATTTTAAAATTTACCTGACTTTTGTTTGAATGTTTCATATCACACCAAATTTCCTGGCATTTTCGGGTTTTATTTGTTTTTCAGATAAATTACGAGAGGCAAATTTGAAACAAGACAAGAAAAACTATTAGTTACACAGAGTGTAAATAGGGATCAAGGGCTCACATACATTTCTTGTGATAATTTTTATCTAATATTTCAAATTATTAATGTATTTTAGTATTTATCTATTATTTTGTGATATAGATATCTTAATTTTTAATAAAAGTTCACTGTTAAGTTTTGATAGATGCAATTATTCGACTCAAACTAGAAGAAAACGCATAATTCAAAAAGAAAACCAAAAGTGGGCAAAAATTCCAAGAATCTGGAGTGACCTTGACGGACGAATAGAACCCATGCGCGTCGATGAGTCATCGGAACGGCGCTATCCGTGCGCGACCAATGCCAGCTCGAGCGATGACAAAGGTTGGAAAGAGGATAGCCTACAACGTGAAGGAACGTATTTGGTAACTTGTGGATGGGCGCAATGATCTCTAATTCTTAGCAAGACCTGTCGCCAAATTACTTGTCTTTATCGCTGATAAATCACCTATAGAAGTCATTCAGAGTTTTCTTGTTGTGTTTCAGATTCACGCCTTCAATTGGAACTGCAGCCGGGACGATGGGTGTCTTTAGAGTCTAATATAATTAGTAGGGCCTAGGCATTTTAAAGGCTTTAGGCCCACACCGCACCACAGACAAATGCGTCAGGCTAGTCTGCGGATGTAACTGACGGAAAAAAGTAAAACTCAATTGTTATTGGTGAATGGGTGGATGTTTGACGAAACAAAAATAGGGGCCAGATGGCATCATTCTCGCAATAGACTGGAGTACCGATGACAGGGGTATCAGGGTTTGAACCAAGGTCGCATGTGCTCTGGGTGGCTTTACCTTAACGGAGTTCCCGTCCCCCAACACGCAAATGAGGGTTAACTTCATATAGATCCAACCTACTTCATCCTTATCACACCAGCGTAATTAATATAAACATGGGCCAGCTTTCTAGTAAAGCTACTTTTACAAGTAATACTTTGAGAAACATCGATATACTGAGAAAAGTTTTTTTTAAAACTTTTATATAGAATATTAAATCTTTTTTCACAACCATTATTGTTTCCAGTCTGTCCTGGGTCAGTTATTTATTCAAATAATATATTTTCCACTGCCAGCTTGCTAGGCCTGTCGTAGCTTCATATGCCTTATAATCTATCTTAAGACTAGGACAGGCACAACATCCAGTCACCGGTCGTTAATTCATCAATGTGAAAGGGTAAACCCACATTTCACCAATGATAAATGTTTCGGCCATGCCGGGAATCATACTCGGGACTCTTGGTCAGTAGCCAGACACGCTATCGACTGGGCTAAGGTGTCAGATAACACCTTAAAGCTAACATATTAAACAAAATTAAAGTTAACTGTAGCATTTTTAATTATATATATATATATAAACGCAAAATAAAACAAAATTAAATATTATGGTGATATTGACTAGGCATACTTGGACTTATTACGATACGCCTAACAGGCCCTACAGTTATGGGGCCAATTATGGCGACCCTTAAATATTCTCGCCCTATTCGTTAATCTTGGGGTGCTGATTATTATACTGCGCAGTTAGAACACGGCCGGATGATGATTATGTTATACCTCACCTACTATAGTTTTGTAGGAAATTGGTTTAATAAGTTTCCAAGCTAGTTGAGTTCAACAAGAGTGCACTATGTATTTGGGTTAAAATAACACTTTTATAACTGAAATTTTATACTACACTGACAATGATCTTACTTGTGTGGCAAACCGACGCGGAGATAACTTCGCCGAAGCTTCTCCAACTCCTAATATCTGACCTACACCTTGTTTCTTGAACCCCCTCTGTATAGTGTTAAACCAACCAATAAGAGAGCTTTTGACAATCTGATGTTAAGAGAGCTAGCTTCTTATTGGTTGTCCTAATACTGTTTTAAAAAGTTGGTCGACTCATCACCGCACTTTTAAATGGAACGGAAGAAACTTTTAACAAAAAAAAAAAGGGTTTAATATGTATTATATTTTAATTTACTTCTAAAAATACTTTATGGGTTTGAAACTCATTAAAATAAATAATAATTAATTAAAATTATATTAAAAATAAGGATGTAATTTGATATAGAATCTTGTACTGAAAATAAAACCGTTCAATTTTGACTGGTCATCCATGGATGAAGCATTAAAAAGAAAATGTACATACTCTTCTTTAAAGAAAAAAATATATAATTCATCCATGACTTTTAAAATAACAAAAAGGCCCAGAACGGGGTTATACAATCTTATAGTAAAATAGTGATCGACTTTAATGGTAATTAACGATATCAAAACTATATACATTTTTATTTAATAACAACCTGCTTCTCTAGCCGAACGTTCAAAGGCGTCGTCCTCATGTTAGACTGGCTTGCTGATGACAGGTAGATAAGGGTTTGAATCCCGGTCTTGTCTACAGGAAATGAATTTTCTTTCATGGTTTCCCACTTTTCTTACGCGTGAATGAGGGTAGATTACCTCTTAAATTCTTCCTTCCTGATCCCTGCCCCATTTGAGTAATGATCTTATATACGTATAACCTAAATAGGTAATAGGACGCGATAAATATGTATATATAATTAGTAATAGAGGTCATCGTTATCTGGTCGTTTTGCCCAAAATTACCGAAAACTATAATAATAAATATTACTAACGTATAGTCAACCAACGTTTTCAACCCAGAAACTGTAGGTTTATTGGAATATTTTTTTGCCATTTTAGACGATTTTTTTTATTTGCCAAATTTTAATAGTGAGATATATAATTTTAATAGAAAAATTCAATCATTTTAACCACAGCGATTTAGGGTACCTATCTCGAACTTATTCTAACCGATTACATTTATAGTGGAACTGGGCATTTTTGAAAGAAAACAAAATATATAATTTATCCGTGTTTTAATTAACCATCTTATCTTTGTGCCTTCATAGTTAAAAAAACTACAAAGTTGTTGATTCATAAATTTGCCAAGTTTATGCCTATTACGCAAAATAATGCCAATGCTAAAATAATATAGAATTACCCCTAGAGAGTAAAACTAAAAATTTGACAATAGATATACGACTGATAATATATTAATCTCATTAGAGAGCTCACCAAACAAAAATTAGAATACCGTAGTGTGTTTATGCCATAACTTTGCCATGATTACGTTAATTAAAACGCATTGAATAAGTTAATGCCTTGTATGGAAATAAGCATTAATAACGTAATTTAAAAAAGAACCACATTAGAGCATGTTTATTCTCAATTTTATTGCTAATAACTTTCACGGTGTTTTGTAAAAGTTGGTACGATAATATTGCTTAAGGGGCCCGTCCACCGGAGCGCTCAGACGCGCTGCAAACGTCTAGAAAGCCCTCGTTTTTTAAACAAGTCGTTTTATATTTCAAAATATAATTCCCGTCCAATAATAAGCGAAATGTCCCACTAGGATTTAAAACTTTAAATTTTAATTTTTATGGTTTTTAAAAGATTTGTGTAAGGGTGAAATTAGCTCATTTTCAAGGACGTTTCGAAACATGTAACTAGTCTTCTTCAAATAAATAAAGTATTTTTGTAACATGGTCAAGGTATAACAGTCTAAGATAATCTAGGATTTTGTTTTGAGTGGTTTTGAAAATTCAGAGTTGCCACTCCCCTGACAGATGCCATAATGGGAGGATATTTCTCTTCAAAAGGTGGCGCCATTAAGGTAAGGATGCAGGGAATGCGAGAAAGGGTTGGTGTTTTTTGCAGTTTTTAAATCAAAACATTTTGTTGGTAAAATTAAATCAAATATTGCATCAGAACAAACATAAGATTTAATTTTCTTGACATGGTGATATCAACAGTTGTTGAATATCTGTCAAGGGTGTCCTGGAATTTTATGACAACTTTTCTCTTTGATGCCGTTATACTAATGACAAATATTCAACCACTGTTGTTGTCACCATATGAAGAAAAAAAATTATGATTCTATTGGTGAAATATATTATTTATTTTGGCAAAAAAAGTTTTGTTATAAAAATTACAAAAACACTGCCCCTTTATCGCGTCCCCCACACTCCCACCTTATATTACAAATTTAGGAAAACTAGAAGGCCAGTCATTAACCATAAAATCTACTTACTACAGCCATGTATTCAAGAATGCTAATAGTCTTGTAAAGGAAGTTTGTAATTTATAAGATACTTATATTGCATAGTGAAGGAACGGACGAAGAATTGGCTTCACAACAAATAAATTAAAAACAATTGTGTGGCAACCAAAGATCTGTTTGTGTGAATGATAGAGCTGCTTCTTTCCATGTGGAGGGGTATTCAGTTTTTCCCCGGTAAAATGGCTGTTTGTCTTCCAGATTTGAAGGCGGACATTATTCACTTTGTTTAAACGAGGGTAATGCTTCACGTTCGTGACCTGCCAAAACGTGTTGATTAAATACGCGCAGGAGAACACGATGGCGGCTTATTTCGTGACATCTACTTTGGCTATACCTAGGAGGGGGAGTTGGGAATTGAAGTAATAGTGTTGGTTAAGGGGGTTTAGGGGGTCTGATGAGAAATTAGGAGGAATATTTAGAGCGAACTAAGAGTATTATTTTTATTTTACCAAAAGTGCTGACTGCAAATATAGTAAGCTTGACTAAAATTCGATAGACAGAGGTTCGAACCTGCTCGACTACTCATAATCACGTATTATCATCACCCCTCCCCAATAAAATTCTGATGCGATTTAATTTACGTGAAATACGCACTCCATTTCTTCCGGTAAAGTATGTCACCTATTGGAAACTTACACCACCTACCCTATATTAAAAGCATAAGGTGGTTTGAATTTATAAAACTATGCTGACATTCGCTTTACGTCACCTTTACGGTACAATCGGTTGGAGTCAAACTGTAGCCCTAAAGATCTGCGGTACCCGCTTCGGTGGCCGCATGGTTTAAAGCTGCGTCCAGACTATCGAGCCGAACTTCGAACATTCCTGAAAGCCAAATTTTGCTTCAGAATGTTATGTACTTCGGTGGATGACACAAGTAATGGACAGATAAAAATTAAAATTGGCTGCCATTGCATATACTTATTTATACCTTAATTTCAAAAAAATTAGTGAGAAATTAAAAAACTCAAGAATATAACTTTTTTTTAAGGCGCTAACACAATAATTTATCAACAATAAAACCTACGCATCTTTCAGTGTTGCATAACGCTGAATGGTGTAGTTTAGTTTTCTTAAAATGGGGTTGGGGAGAGATAGAGGCAGATACAAAAAAGTTTGTATTGAAAAGTAATGCTTGACTACCTAACCATAATATTCCTGTGAATTGAGGTAGAAATTCTCAGAACAGAAGTCACTGCCAGAGATGTAATATTTCATAGAGCACGTCCAATCGAATAGACACCGGGCCTGGGAAATGAGACGATCACTTTCACCGTGAGAAGAACTTGGTAGGGAGTGCGTACACACACCAGTGGGCACACTGTATAAGGCGTCAGTCGCAACTAGTCCAGTTTGTCTGTGACGGGGAAGTCAGGTTTTAATTCTAGCTAGGTGTACTTTTTTTTTCCTATTCTATCAGTGTAGGAATGTGCGATGCACACATAAATACACACACATAAAAGGAATAAACAGTTACTTCCCCTTGGTCTAGTGCCAATATCGGCTATCAACGACCTAGCCAAATAAAATAACGTGCGTCAGCATTTTCTTGAAACAAGGATGGGGGAAAAAAAATTAAGCCAAGTTAACTCGAATGAGCGTGGGGCCAACCAGATTACCTCAAACATAAAAGATGGGATGTTTTAATGGGATAAAATTAATTTGTTGAGTTCGTTTAAATAAGATATAGATGGAAACTAAACAATAGACCCTATACCATTCCCTAAAATGTGAAGACCATGAATCATCATAGAAATAATAAAAGAAATAAAATATACCTATAGGTTCAAAGAGGCCAGCTACCTCTGAAATAAAACGCTATAAAAACATAAGAGAAGCGGTGGTTTCAGTTTGACAAATACATCAACATTCCGAAGAAGCCCTGGACACAGGTGCGCGCGCAGCTGTGGTAGCGACAAGAAGTCGAGATCAATTGACCGTATTCATTTGGAGCAGTTTCATGGACGTTTTATCCTGTGACCATGGTTAATGACCGAGAGAGAGAGAACCATACAAAGTGACTTTGAAGGGCATCTTTAGAAACCATACCTGGAATAACACGTTAGCTAAGAGGGTTCCAAAATAAACGTTACATTCTACTCGTGAATCATAGTTAAGTCAAGGGTGACAGCGTGCCATTTTCAATATTTACAAAAGTAGAGGCTACACTGATATGTGCAAGAATGGATATCTGAAAGGGTTTTTTTTCTAGCAAAAATCGTACATGTAGTTAGATTCTGGTAGGAAAAAGGCCTTTCAGTGTATTTGCTATTTAATGGAAAATTGGCTACGGAGGAAACTTAAAATGAAAATTGACTACACAGAGATGTTTTAATGATATTTAATCTAAGTAAATAAAATAATAATTAAAATCTCTTGGATTTAAAGAAAATATGGAAAACAGACTTTTCTAACTAAAATTTTATTTATGTAATTGCTTGTTGATTCTTAGATTATCATGCTCTATTTCTACGTAATTTTATAAACAGTATAAACTCATACTAATGTGCGTTACTAATTTTAAAGATTCGTCTAAAATTAATTGTCTATCAAATTAAATATAAAAATTAAACTCATTTGTTGGAAAACGCCTTTAAGAAGATTGGCCCTTTTCATTTGGCGTGGAAATGTAGAGCCGTGGGAACAAATGGTTATCTTCTAGATTTTTTTTTTACTGTTTAGCAATTTTCTTTTCGGAAACGGTTTGTTCAAGAATATATACACACCTTCTCTATTATCTTAACAGTGATCAAATATCGATAAAATTGACATTTTTCAATATAAAACTGCCGGCTTCATAACAAAAAATAAGAAAATGGGACAATTAATAAACATTAAAACATTATCTTAGAAGGTGTGTTGAAAATATTAACATAACAATTTCCCTCGTTCTCGAGAAAACTGATATTTCCAAACGTATGATTTCTCCGCAAGATCTGTCCAGTAGCTAGCGCCATCTACGGTTTCCATGACGCATCTGTTCTTGTTGACGCGGAAAAGGATACTTTGGTCGGTTGTGAAGCCACGCCATGCCTTTCACCCTCCCGCCCATCATCCCACAAAATAGGTTTTATACTTGCCCTCGACAGGGCCAAGGGCCTTAAGGTTTATTTACCAACAAAATTGATCAATAAGTGGTTGTTAATATTTCGCAAGCACAATGGTTATATGCATAAATAAATTGTATTTGTTGGTCATTTTGTTCAAAAACTTTTTTATTGGTTTTATTACATTTTAAATTTGATTTCTTTACACAAATTGATATCATTACTTTTTGTTTATATTTTAATTTATAGAATTACTTTAAAAAAAATCGAGTCTTCAGCGGCCGGGAACGCACTTATTAAAAGTGAACTCCAATTTACATCACCTGCTTTATCCCCGCGTGATTTCCCTGGTAATCAAACCAGTCACTCTTGAAATCATTGTTCATTGTATGAATCAAAGCACCTCAAAGATATTGACTAGTGGCAAGGTTATAATTTCTGTTGTTTGAAACTACTCTTAAAAAATAACAATTTTTTTTGTTCATCTTTTATTTATGTTGTATCTCCAACGAGGCTGATACCAGTCGATATGAAACCTTGAAACGCTACCTCACGGGTTTTATTTTTTCAAGTGCATCGTTTGATAACAAACAATATTTATTTTAAAATAACATTAAGGTGGAGGGGGGTATAAGTAAGCTAGTGCGAGTTCTTTCATGGAGGAACAAGAAGCAATTTTGAGGAACACCTGGAGAGTCTAGCAATAAAAACACATCCGTAACGTCTATAGAATATTCTCGGTAGCCACCCCTTTGCTTCTTACTCTTAAGAGCCATGCAGTGCATTGTGTGACCTCTCAGTCTTTTGTTTATTCTTTTCGTTAATAATTTTACACGTTGCGTGACGTCACGGCTTGTTTTCCTCTTGCGAATCAACAACGTCTCAGGTCTACCCACCCAATGGTCAGTAAATTAAAGTTTCTCCCCCTCACTCTCATTCCCCAGTAGATGTTATTGCTATAACACTGTGTCCGTAATGACCGACCTTGCTTCCAAACACTTCAACTATGAGACGACCTTGAGGTTTTCTATAAAAGGGTTATTGCCTCTGGACCAAGATAAAGAGGAAAAATAAGTAGCCAAAAAGAGAGGAAGAAGAAGGAAAAACATCAAAATTGAAATAATGAGTTGAATAGGTTGATGAATGTGCAGAGTGACTATGAAAATATTTGGGAACGAAATAAGAAAAAAGAGTAATAGAAAGAACTGAGAATATCCACAAGCGATTTTTGATGCAAAATTACTGTTACCGTTCTTGCGTTACCTTTCATCCTCACCTTAATGATTATTTTTTTAAACTTCGAGGGTTGTTATTACTTTCTTTACAAATAAAAGTAGCCGCAAAAAATGAGCTTGAGAAAGAAACAAGATTATATCACCAGCGGTGATCCTTAATCTGATAAAAGTGCGATTTAAATCTGCTTAACAAAATGTATGAGTAATTATTATTTGAAAACATAATATATAATTCGCTTCGGTGGTCAAATGCTTTAAAGCAGGCATGTCAAACCCACAGCCCGCGGACCACATGCGGCCCTATCCGTGATAATGTGCAGCACACATACCCTATGATGAAACGTCACGCGATGCAACCGACCCTATTTTGTTTAGAAACACTGAGGAAATATACAACATCTTGAAGTTAGATATTTAGGAATTAGGAATAATTTGAAGAATTCTGGCATGTGAGGTTGGTGGACCAAATCTACTCTTGTATCTAATGAACAAATCCCAGCAAAATTGTTGAATTTTCGCCCCAAATATGTGCAATGTTTGGCAGCACATGCATGTGTTAACAGATGTTTTCTTAGAGGAAAAAGGAAAAAATACCTTGGAGATCTCGGCGCGCGCGCACACAATACACCTGTCAAGAATCTAATTCTCCTGGGTATACTATAAGAGGTTTTGTGTGAATGGTTTTTCACTTTCCTTTGAAGCTAATTCCTGTGCGATTTCTCTAAATGCTACCTTCCTCACCCATATACCATTAGTGTAAATATGCAGATAGCCCAAACAGGTATCAAAACGCGGTGGAAAAAAAACATGTTTGTAAACATTCCAGACGTTACTGTGAAAATAATAAACATTCATCAATATTTTGTTTGTTTTTGGTTAAAAAAATACATCTGGTATAAAAACTTTACTTCGGATTCCTTTACAATCGTGGTAAACGTGTTACAAAAAAGTAAAGAAAAGCTGAGGTGGCCCACAAACAAGAAACTTCAACGACCAAGAATAATGATCTCATTTGTGTCCGCATTCTTAAAATCAATAAAAAAGTAATTATAACTATTAAAGCTATATAATATACACGTGTGTGGATAACCTCTTTCCTATGCTTTAGATCAGGTATCACCAACCTTTTTGGGTTTCGATCGACTTACAAACTAATTATTAGAGGACTCACGATCACCCCCTCACCACTTAGTTTCTTCACGGTACTTTTGCTATACTTTCTATTTTTAATTATTTAATTCAATATTTTCTCAAATAATTACATATTCCAACTTCAATATGAAAAAAATCTAATAAATAAAAGCTACGTTTCATATTATTATTATTATTATTATTAGCACCGCGTCTTACTACCCGTTCGGTTTATACGCTCTTACGCTAATGTGTAATGGTAGGGTGATTGTGAGATGAAATGGAGGACCTACAGTTTAACGTGGAATCCGAACCACGGTGGCGGCCTGGCATTTACTTTTCATATTAAACTATATAATTGTCTTATAACATTATCGACCATGGCCTATCAAGATTATTTTGAGCAATTTCAAATATTAGTTCACAGTACTTCATATATTTGTGAGTTCAGGAGATTCATGAATCTATTGGAGATCCACGACTAAGAGTAGTTTATTGATGACTGATTTTTGAAAATTTAAACTGTTCGAAAATGGTTCTAACGATGTTGTTAAAAATAGGTATCTGTAGTGTGTTTTACATGATTAAAAACACTGTTTAGTCAAATGTAGAGAGAATATAAAAGTAGTGCAACATGGAGGAATTTGATTATGCCATTGCTTACGTCACCCAGTACACAGCAGTTACATTTTAATACGAAGACAGCCAAACATACATTTAAAAAAGAGTAGAGTGATGATGTTAAATGAATATCGGTGTGGATTTTAAAGGTTTATTTACTATTGAAAGTTCCAAAACGTGACTTGATTTTTAACAAATTAATGTGTCTTCCTTATGACTTCGTGTACGTAACGCGCACTGTCTTGTGTACTGAGTGACGTCACAAGCTCAGCCAATCAGACGTATTTCTCCGCCTGGAACTACCTTTTATTATATTTACATGGGTTTAGCCTATATTCGTTTTTCGGAGGGTAGTTTACTGACAGCTGTTCTATATATGACACAGTATGTAGAATTGTGCCGTACTAGTTACTATTTTTAGGGCCGATAAATATTAATTTGGCAGATAAATATTTATATCTGGTAGATAAGTTAAAAGTGCGTCTTATGACTGCCAGATAGCATATATCTGCCAGATAAACTATATCTATCCATCACATTTTTATCGGGAGGTTTAAGTACCTGATAGCTTTTATCTGAAAGTTTAAATGGTTGTTGCCATAGTGACGCGTTGTCTTTCATGAAGTTTCACCTATAGGATACTGTTTTTAGGTTAACATTTTGGTTCACGTGTTTAGTAGGCACAGGCCCAGGCTCTAACTAGGGGCTTATACAAAGTTAGAATATTTAATTCACACTTTTATATCAACTGTCATGCTATTTGTAGAGCTATATTTATATGAGAACAAATTATCAAAATGTGAGTACAATAAATTAAATTTTCTAAACGTTGTAGCCAACTATTTACCAAATTTTGGCAAACACCGAAATTAGCACTTACAAGACGTGACACCATCTGTTTACTCGCACTCGTTTAACCGCCATTATTTAACAAATATTAAGCGTTGTCACCACTCGCTAGGTTGTAAAAGTAGAATCAGGGATTATACGCATGCGCGCACCAGTAAAAACCGTACCAACCTTGCGTGTTCTGCATGAAAATATATTTATCCTACAGATATCCGGCAGATAAATTCAGTTCATAATACGCGTAAGATATTAAAGTGGCTTATAACCTTTATCTGGTCGCTAAATTTAACCTCCCGATTATTTATCTAGTAGTCATAAGACCGGGCCTTAGTGGCTGAGTAAGTAGATCTACCACACACTATACAGTATCCTCCCGTCAGCCGAATGAACGACCACTCCGCGTGATATTGGAGGCACGTGATCATATCCCGGCTCACGACCGTCGACAACATGTTGGGAACCAGGCTATAAAACAGCGGTGGTGTCTCTCGCCTTGAGAACATTCGATGGTTATCAATACATGAACTCAGGAACATCTGCCAGCCGGACAGACATTCAAATTGAGAACAAAATAATATCTCACTTTTTGTCTAAGCTTTACGAGTAAAGGTAATCGTTGTCGTGAGCCACGCAGAAACAAACTAGTAATTATTTACTATTTGACGTGATCTTAAAAACACATGACCTTATTTGTATAACAAAAGGGGTGGTTATATATCTTAGCATAGTGGGCATTTATTAATTTAATAATTATAAGAAATACTACTATGAAAAAGAAAAGTATACATAACAGAGAGCTTGGTTTTATAAGTTTTATTTCTATAGTAAATTGTTGTTATATCTGGAGCCATACCGGTTGAACTAATAACTTATTAAATACACTACCTTCTATGCCCCGACAGGTGCAACATACTGCATACACATTTTTTTAAAAAAAGGAACAAAACGTATCTTAGCCAGATGAGGGTTGCCATTATTTTCTTAATGGAAAATTCCCCATGTTTTCCAGAAGGAATTACCATTCTTCAAGACACTTTAAAGAGTAATATATAAAGAGATTACATTTAATTTTTCATAAAATTGACAGCTAGTGTGAGGTTATGTAGTTGGTGTTTAGAACAGGCTGAGTTTACCTTGGTCAAAAACGTATTTTATTTTTCTAATCGCGCTTAGTTATTCACTTCACTTTTCCTTCAATGAAAAGGCCCGCTATTCAAGGCTTCCAATTTTTTTGGTATCGCCACGTCTTAACTACCTTTTCAGGTTATACGCAAGGATAATTAGTCTAATGAGGTAGAGATGAGGGAGGAATCATTTTAGAGGTAATCTACCAGCATTTTCGTGGAAGGAAAGTGGGAAACCATTTAGGAAAATACATCCTCAGTAGACCCGAACCGGAATCAAACCCCAATCTCCCCATCTTCAGTAGGATAATCTAACAAGAGCGTGACGCCTTACAAAGCTTTCAATTAAATGTTTCGAATTCACAGATGTTTAAATAATTATTTAATATTTTGTGGCATTCCGTGTATTTACCCTGTTTTCCTGAGGCACAGAAAATCTCCTGTTTTCCAGGTGCGTGGAAATCTTGCTTATATTATAGTTTTGTATAATGTAGTGTTTTTTTTGTTTGTTTTTTTGCAAAGTGGAGATATAAAAGAATGCATTTGGCATTTTAACGAGTACTGTACACGTGTTTATTTAAGATACGAGTACATAAGTCATAGTGGTAAACTAAGATAATATATTCCTGCATGATATCTGTGACAAATCTTTACTTTGAACGCAAGCCGTTCGACTAATTCTAAACAAAGTGCTGCGTGATTACGAACTTCGCCATTCGGTTTACGAGGGTAGTAGTCCAAGCTACCGTGTCCATCCATTGACGTGACCACATCGCCGACAATGTCCTGCCGTTTGTTCACACAGAGGCAAAGAACGAACCTTACAAAGTAGAAATACTAGAAGAACATGTACGCATTTTCTTCAAAAGTGCCGACAGTATGACCAAGATGAAGTAGCAGTCACGTCTCTAGAAACCAGCTGTTGTGTTTAGTCCACCTCTTTCTTCTGCCAGACCACTCTCGATATCACCTTTTTCCTGGCAGCCCTTTTATGATATAGCAGTGCTTGTGTCATATAAACGTCTCACACGTGTCCTAGTCAAAATTGTCAGAATGTTTGCAAAGCCACACTCGTCATGGTGTTGAATTTTGTAGTTGTACAGTGAACAAAGACTCACGGATAAGATTCCAATAAAAAAAAAGTTTTGAGTTAATTTTCTATCAAAATATTATTGTTATTAGACTTTACAAAAGAAAAATAACTAAATTGTTTTGCGTGCAATATTACCTGTACATTATTACCAATATTACCTGTATTTACTAATGTATTGATGATGACCTGGCGGTCTAGGGGTAAGGTTTCTGCTAGGGGTTCGGGGCTCAATCCTCGGTCCCGGCACAGATTTATTTATCTGATTGCCAAACCCTTCCTTCACCTCTGACAAGACTTGTTTTAATCACAATTTGTGAATGTGTTGAATGAGAGGCCTCCTCCGTGGTTCGGATCCCACGTTAGGCTGTATGTCCTCCATTTCATCTCACAGTCACCCTACCATTACACAGTAGCGTATAGCCCGAACAGGTAGTAAGACGCGGTGCTAGTAATAATACAAGTGTGTTTTAAAAATTTATTTTAAAATAGATATAGAATATCTGAAACACGTTACTAATGAAAATACATTTAAATATTTAAGATAAAGAATGAACACAATAAAGTTAATCAACCCATATTTTAAGTACTAGGAGTTTTCCCTTTGAAAATAACAGGTATAGGTACTTTCACGATATTTTATTTTGCCATGCAGGTTTGTATACGCTATAGTTACTCAAATAAAAACCGATAACATCAGTAAACAATAAACATCCATATATTTGTTTGATTTTTAAACACACATACACAAAGAATCTTTGTTTATTTCTGGCATTGTGCAATTCTAAGTGAAGATAGTTAAACACAGACACGCTGGGTAGACAAGAAACAAGAATTGATTGGAAATAGATTGCTGATCTTTGCTCTAGTGTCTCAGATTGAAGATAAGACCTCCCTCCTATACATGTCTAATAAATAGTCTTACAACTTCTCTATTTGTATGAAATAGCTAATTGAAATTCATGAAGCGTCTTCTTTGACACGGCAGCCATGATAGAAACTTGACTTGCAAAAGAATAAAAAAACTATATGGCTTTTGTAATATGATCAGTTTAGATAAATCATGGCCACTCATCACAGCATTTCAAATATCTGAGTTGTTGTTTATTAGAAAATAATATCTTAACATGCGAGTGAAAAACTGTCTCGGTCGAAATGTTACCATAAATGCTTTAGTATACACATTAGAAATAATAGGGGTAATTGGCACCTGGGAATGTAAATACAATTACTATAGCTACTTGAGCCTTACTTTACATATAACCGGGTAAATATTAAAGTTGTATTATTATTACTATTACTATATGGCACGTTGACCATAATTGGCCATTAGCCCCATTGAAACTAAAATTATATCACGCAAAATTAATTGGAGGCGATGATGTGACAACTAAACATTGAATCCAGCCATTTTTCAAACCAGGGCATCTTTTATTGTTGTTTTGATAGTTAAATTTAAGACCAATATGCTCTTGAGAGCGGGAAAGATTGATAAGTTGTGAACCGCTTCGGTGGCCACGTGCTCTACCGCGCTACTCTCGTGTTGGACTAGACTGCCAAAGACGGAGAGATTGGGGCTCAATCCCGGTCGGGTGCACTGAGGGTGGTTTTTCATAAATAGTTTTCCAATTTCCTTCTACACATATGTGGGCGCACTTCCTCTCAATTAAAACCGTCCTCATCCCTAAGCCATTAGTGTAACTCGTACATAGACGTTTAGCCCGAATGGGTAGTAAGACATGCTAAGAAAATTGTTGTTAATAAAGGCAGAGACCCTCCAACCGTAAACAAAAAATATGGAATTAATTTATATTGCCCCTTTAATTCACACAAGCTTACTTAAAAATAAAGTTGGTATTCAAAGTAAAATATAATTTTTATTTAATATTTCGGAAAATAAGATTACATTTAACAACTTGAGGTAATGTACTAGAGATGAAAAAACTTTTCAGTCACTATCCACGCAGCCAACTCTTATCGATTTATGAATCACAAAACAAAAAAAACTGTAAGTAATCCTAGAAATAATGTCCTCTTATTGAATCATATTTAATATACATATTTAAATGAGAAACACTTTTGAAAGGTTGTTTTTTTTACTGAAAGTAACAATAAGAATAACCACATATCTCGAAGAATAAAACTTTCTTTCAATAGAGCGGCTTCGTGTGAAGATGGTATTAGCCTTCTTCATACACTATCTTGCGGTTCACGCATGCGCAGAACCACTTTAAGGCTAAACATCTGCTCGGTATTAACATACTCACTTTCTTAAATGATTTTATACTATGGAAGGATTCTAGTTGGAAGGGGTGTATTTCACATTTACAAAAGTTACTAAAATCACTGTAATATATATTAACTAGCTGAAGTACCCAGCGTTGCCCGGGAAAAATATTTTTAGTTTAACGACTATACGTGGAAGGTAACATTAAAGTTAGTACCTTTAAGCCCTGCGTTACTCGGGGCCTTATATTGAATTACTTCTTATACGAATTTTAATTAATTAAAAATATATAATCACAAATTTTTAATTCCCGATTCCAGGAGCATATATTCGTGCACGGGGGCTACTAATTTTCAAAATTTGAAACTCGGATTGCGGTATATATCACACAATACACATGATAGACAAAATAACTCTTCATTTTATTAATATAGACGAAGATAAATATTGCTAGTATTGTAATCTTCACTGTCTCTAATAGTAGATAGTATTATTAACACTGGTATTATAATAAAATATTATCAAAAGTAGACCGCAAGAAAACCAATTTATATTTGCTACCGGAGTTCCTACCGGAGCTCTACAATAGTTCGACAAAGTCTTACGCGTAGAAATAATATGTAGTTTTTTTTCGCAAGTATCACACATTTTTATAAATGAATACTTCCATTAAAATATTTCCCTATATCAAATATAAATGATTTAAAACTGTTAAAAATATTTTTTTTCGCGCGCCAAAGAATCACAATAATATAAATAATTGAACACAGTAAATATTTCAGACTAATTTAACAAACCACGGCGTATCGCGCCAGCGTGCTCGACTGGCGCCCAAACAGGTGAAGTGACGACTTTTTTTTTATAAAAGTAATATTTCGTTCTTTTTCTAAGTGAATAGTAGTAGGCAACAGATATTTATTCTTAATTAACTCTTACATCGTTGACTTATTAGATTAAGTTGTCCTTCAAACGGTATAAAGTGTTATTAGCGTGTTAGATTGAATTGCTGACGGTGAGATCAAGGTTAAAATCCCAATCGGTTCTACTGGGGGTGGTTTTTTCTAAATGGTTTCTCACTTTTTTCTAGGTAAATATAAGTAGATTACCTATAAAATGCTCGCTTTCTCATCTCCATCCCATTAGAGTAATTAAATATGCGTATAGCCACAACAGAGATAAAAACGCGGTTATTTAAAAAAGGTTTTCCCAGTGTTAAAAGAAGGTAATTTTCATAAATAACAAAAAACAACAACGATCTAGTATTTTGCTAACAATTACAAGTAAAATATGTAATAGTTACTATATAACATAATAAATAGGTATTTAAGAAAATACAAAACATATTTTTATGATAAACTCCCAATCTGGCTTGATTGAATACTGAGAGTATGTAACATTAGCTTGTACTGCTAATATTACAATGTTACTACCCGCCCCAAATAAGCCTATACATATAGACATCCAGCAATATAAATACTAGCAAGACTAGCTAGTATACTACCACCACAAATAAACTTATACTCATAGACATCCAGCATTATTAAATATCACAATCTTACTATGTCTAACATAGGTGCTTAACTCACTCGTTGTATCTTCCGGATTAGCGTGACTTCCATAACCAACCTGTTCACACCAAATTCTAAAACTAAGAGAAGTCATAACAAGCTATGAATAATACAGCAACAAGACGTTCCAATAGAGGTATCCAGAAATACTCTTGATTGGCCCGGCTGAGCTAGAGGAGGACCACTCGTATTCTCTAACTGGTCTACGTGACTGAATGAACGTAGCTAGAGTCTGCAGCCGCTCACTATGTGTCTAGTGTTCGTGTCTTGGGAACAAGTCAAATGGAACTACAACACACCAAGAGACTGGCGGACGTGACTAGAGATACGTAGCATATCCACAAGCTGCTTGGCATCTGACTTTATACTACTAATAATAAATTTCATAATAAGGAAATCTCCCACCTACCAGTCCATCAACTAAACCTATATATAGCTAGCGTTCAGCTAGCATCGAGGACTATTACATCCAACACTTCCACGAGAAGTCCTATTCACGACTAGAACATTATCTAGCCAGGATGGCTATAAATATATATATATTATTGATTATATAAACTTTATATTAAAACTATGAGTTTGATTATCTTGAACAACTAGGTTTATTATGTAGTTGAAATAAGTCAGTGTAGGCATCTGTAATTTTTCACTAAAAGTTTTATTTTTGAAAGTAAATTCTGTTATGAAACACTTAATATTTCCTATTGCCGCTTGGGCGCTAGTATCTTTGTAATTTCTTGAACTATTCGGGTAGCCACATTTTTTATTCCTTTTTTTGTCTTGACATATTTTGTTTAAATAGTAATTTTTATTGCTGGTGTGGTTACCAGTAATTGTTTAAATTCTTTAATTTGACAATGTTTCTTTTATAGGTTATTTTTGTAGACGTATCTTCTTCGGAGTAAATATTAAAGTAACTTATTTATGCTGCCTAATAAGCTTTTGACTTTAAAATTCACCAATTCTTTTAGTGAGAAATTACAAGTAATCTAACAAAACAATGCTTTGTTTTCTATTTTAATATTAAATTGTAAAATGTAGGAATTTTGTCGATTTATTTTAAAGTGACGAGGGTGATAGTTCCGCGAAGGTTTGAGTTTTAGTCGGGAAGTCAAACCTTTGTGTTAATAATAAATATCTGATTCGAAATTTAAATTTGATCCTAAATTTGATTTTGTTTTGTCTGTATTCACAGTGGTGAATCAGACGCGTTGTTATCCATTTAAAAGAGGCTCTTTAAGCTATTTGTAATCATCGTAGGGTTTAATGATTTAAGCTTTAAAAAGATAAATATCTGATTCGATATTTAAATCTAAATGTTGATCCTACATTTGTTTTATCTGAATTCACTGTGGTGAATCAGATGCTTTGAAAATCATTTAAGAAAGGTTCTTTAATATTATTTTTTATAATATTAACCTTTTTTTCTCTCTTCCAGACTAGTATATATATATATATATATATATATACACCTTGAGAGATTGAAATATACTCTCAAACGTACTGCGCAAGTGCAGACTCATCCATGATTTGTTTTCCAAAACACACAATGTAATTTGTTGCTTAACCTCTGTTTATTACATTGAATAAATAATTCAAATATTTCTTTAACTTGCCAATGTTTTTACTTTTTGTTGCAATAATTTCCTTAGTTTCCGTTCACACTCTTTTAGGCTAGTGGTAGCCTCTAGCTTTTAGGCGAAGGGTGAGAGTGGTGCAAGTATGTTGCACATTCATTTTATTCCATGTTCTAATTTATGACTGATTATTAGCGATATCCACATAATTATACTTTAAGAAGGGGAAATAAAGAATAAATTTACCCGCATTTGCATTCAAAGTGGAGAACCATTTAGGGAAAAGGTATTTCAGTACACCCACCAGGATTCGAATCCCAACCTCCCAGTCATCGGAAAACCAGAATAGTTGACTTTTCCAAGTGTCTGCCGTTCGGATTACACATTACTACTTAATTTCGAGTTACCTTGTTAAGATAAACTCAAATTTATATAGCAGATATCCTTAGTATTGATATTTTATAAGATATAAAACATAAATGCAGAGCACGAACATTTACCTAAGGCCATTGCAATAATCCTGAATCCGTATGAATTTAAAGAATGGCCATGGTGCGAAATATAATAGGATTTTGTTAGAAAAAAAAATTTAGTCAATAATGATAATTTTTTAATATCATTTGTGTTATTTTATAGGTATTAATATTATATTGTATAAAAAGTGATAGCTGTATATTACATGACTTGTATAAGTGAAAGAAGATATAGTAATTTGTATAGCTATCATAATAAGGTTCTTCCTAAGAAAATTGGATTGTGCTGTTTCTTTAGTAACGTTTTAAGCCAGACATGTCAAACCTGCGGCCTCAAAATTTTTTGTATGCGGCCCACCATGTCAAATTGAAATGTTTCAAATTGCAGAACAAATAAAAAATTAGGCGCTTGGAGCTGACGTAAATACTCGCTAGTTTACATAAAGTTTTCAGAATAAATTTAAGTATAATGTTACTTATGTAGATTATGTGTGTATTGGCCAAATAATTAATTATTCGTTCATGCTTTTATAATATTTGGGCAACAGGTCCAACAAAATTTTATGTATGGCCCCCGAACACTTCCCCAAGAAATCATGCAGCCTTCAGTCTGGGAAAGGTTGGACATGCCTTGCATAAACGGTTAAATTATGTTGACCTGACTAAAGAAATAATATATTATATACCTCAACTTTCTTAGGAACGAACGTATCTCGGGGCAAGATAACGTTACTATATCTACAGTAGCCCCATTGCTTCTTTGGTGCTGACTGACAGCTTTTAAATGTTACCAGATCAAACTATGTATCCCTAGCCAACCATATGATCTGCAAAAACATGTGTTTAGCAGCTGTCACTTCTGACGGTCGAAATTTAGGTATATACCTAAATGTTGACTGTCAGAAGTCAGCTGTGAGCTGTCAGTCAGCACCAAATAAGCCATGGGGCTACTGTACTGTACTTTCACGTATTGATGTCTAGTCTTGTGTTATGCAGTCGTCACTTTTGGTAGATATTATCAATAGCTCTAAAATAACACTACTGATATATTAATGTTGTCAATGTTGACAGCAAAAAAGAATCTAAAAGGCATTTTAAATTTTCATTCCTAAGAAAATCAAGGTATAATAAAGTAACTTTATAGCTTGATAAAATACATAATAAATTAGGTAAAAGTATCAGCACTTAACTGTGGAACCAATATCTCAGTTCAGGCAGTTCAGTGTCACTGACCAAAAATTGCATTTGCTTGAAATATAAAAAATAGAGATAATTGTTTGGGCCGCTCTCATTATGCATGCAGAAACGGTCGAAATAAATGTATAACCATTTAGAAATGACCATCAATCAAATCTATCTCACGTGCTGACCAAACTAATCGCTTAACAAATTTATTTGTTTATCTTTAAAGTTCATCGGAACAAATTTACAACAGCCTTCGAGCCAATTCGTGAGTGGTGTTTTTTCTTGGTTCATTGGCAGCATTCATTTTTTATGTAGCCTACACGTGAGTTATTTATTTACCTTCTGTTAGTACCGGTAGTTTTTTTTTATCAACTGACAAAAATGGTTCTAATGTTAATGATGGCCTCAATAAAGAAAAACAATCACAATGCGTTTCATAAAACATGAAAAATTATATCAAAGGTATGCATTCATTAATGGCAAACATTAACATTAAAAGTTAAAATAGTAAAAAAAAAAAAGTTATTTACACACGCGCTTGTGTATTTGAGAAAGACAAAACAAATTTGAAGTGTAGAGAAATAATGATTAAAATATAATTATTGAAAATATTGAATATTTATCTATTAAGAAGGAAAATAGGTTTTAATAATAAACAAAACAAAACATAAACTAGGCCTATTGTTTTATCACATCAGTTCAACACCTTATATTTCCTGCCTTCAAAAAAGTCACGCGATACTTAAAACCTATTGTTGACAAAGATGGGTAATCATATTTGATATTTTTTTATGTTTATTTGTTTGTTCTTTTATCACCACGTCTTACTACCTGCTCAGGTTATACGCATATTATATTATCATTACGTTAATGGGGTAGGGATGAGGAAGGAAGCCTTTTAGAGGTAATCTATCCTCAGTTGCGTGCAGAGGCGCACCCAGGATTTTGAGCTGGGTGGGGGTGGGGGGATTTTTTACATAAAATGTTCATAATTGCATCATTATATATTTCAATTGCTGTGATATTTAGAAATTTGATTCGAAGTAAGGGGATAAGGAAGAGGAAGAATCAGCGATGCCCCTTAAAAAGCAGGGGTTTGATTTCAAAGGATGAAAATGGTAGTATTTAAGCTAATTTGTACCAAAATCGAATCCTCGGCTTATTCTCTGTCACTGTGTACGCCACTTGGTAACAGGTCTGTGTTTACACATACTTCTTCACATCGATGATTTGCAGTTGGTGGGGGTGGGGGCATATAATATAAACAGCCCCTTACCCTCTTCCTGATACAATAGTGTTTACATCATTGCTTTAAAATAATAATTTAAATTACTGTACCCACTTCAAAATTGTATGTACAAAGAGCAAAGACGTTAACCATTTCTAGTTTTTTTTACAGTGACATCAACATTTTTGATCTTCCGTGAAAATAATTAAAACCATACAGTATGTTTGTAATATTCTTAATTTTCTGGGGGAGGCCCTTCAGCTGGCAGGGGGGGGATTCAGCCCTCAAAGCCCCCCCCCCCATCAGCCCCATAGGTGCGCCCCTGGTTGCGTGGAAGGAGAGTAAAAAACCATTTAGGAAAACACTACTCTCAGTGGACCTAGCCGGAATTAGAACCCTGATCTCCCTGTTATCAGCAGGTCAATCTAACACAAAAGTGAAGCCTTAGGTCATTCGGCTAATGAAGTGGGTGATATTTTCTATGGAAAATTGAGCAAAGTTTACCATATGAACATTAAGTCTGTTCTAAAAGGTAAACTCCATGTATATATGTGCTGGTTATGAGTCGGTTCCGACCTTTATGCGGTACCGGTTTCTATTTCGGTCCTCTGTTCCAAACTAATCTCAAACCAAGTGAACTCCACCAAAACATGTAAACGCGACATCAATAACAAACTATAACCAGCCACATGTCCCAAGAAATATATAACTTATTTTAAAAGTAAATAAAAATAGTGTGTCAAATATGTATGGATGTAAAATTAATAGCTATTTTAATATAATTGAGAAAATAAAAGTTTTAATTGCATTTAAAAACCGAGAGGCCATTTTTATTGGAAACAAGCTCAGTTCCGGTTTTTATTAGGGAACCAGTGGATTATAGTAACCAAAAAAATCCACCCCTATTATTATTAACGGTTGGCTAGCACTTTAATAAAATAAAATGAAATAAAATTACTATACCATGTGTGCATCTGTAAATATGTCTATAATGTGTGTATATGAACATTAAATAAAAAAAGGGACAGTTTATTAGTCAAATAAAACTTATGTATATAAAGCTCCAGTTAGGGTTGGACGAAGTTAAGGGGGAGGGGAGAAGTAAACTTAAAGAGTATACGTTAATTTGTGCTTTTAGGTAAAGGTTTTTTTAAGCAACACTTATATTTATGTTATAAAATGGTCAGACCTATCTTTGAGTGGTAAACCAATTTTGAGCAACATATGCATTTTTTCAAACAAATCATGCCACATACAAAAGACTAACAGATTTGTGTGTGTGTGTANGTGTGTGTGTGTATATATATATATATATATATATATATATATATATATATATATATATATATATTACAAAAGTAAGGAATATTGGAGTTAAGTAACACAGGTGTTGGTGAAGGAAGGTCATGGACAGCTGGAAATTAAAAAATATATATACAGTTAATAAAATCTCTATAAGAAATAATCATAGTTAATAAACAAACATCATATTAGATTTGTTAAATTAACTCCGAATGGGTAGTAAGACGCGGTGCTAATAATAATAATAATAATAATAATAATAATAATAATAATAATAATAATAATAATAACTAGTTCTTTATCTAAAGTTAATGTTTAAAAGTGTTTTATTTAAATATCAGCAAAAATAGCATTTACATAATACGTGATTGTTGTAGCATTAATTTATGTAAGAAACTTGGCTGCATAAAGACTTGAGCTTAAAATTTTGGAATACGGAAGGTAATTAAGAGGAATTTGTCTTAAGAAAGAGTTGCAAAACAAACGTTAGTGAGCCTAACAAGGATTTTAATCGTGGCCTTCAGCTCAGGGACAAGCCCTCTTGTGCCGAGTTTATTCCCAGTTTTATTAAAATAAAATATGTTTAAATTGTGATGCTAATATACCTCCCAAGAGTTCATCCGAATAATTAAAAAGTAAAATTATCCTAACCGAAGGATAATAATGATGTATCAAATACTTTAAATCGAGAACCTGAAATCCTGATAAATCAACCTAATACACAAACAACTGGTGATCTTGATGACCAAGAGGAGGTTTGCTAATAGCTTCATTAAGCCGCCGACAATTTGTCTAATGGAGCAGGCCTAATTACTCACGAACTGGCCACGCGGTTCTCTCCCGCGTAGCTGCGGGAGCCGTTACACCGGGATCCCTCGCCAAATTTACAGAGACCGGTTGTCGGCGGTGGGAGGGGGAATAAGATCTCGTGTGTGCAGGGAACACATTCATCATCATTGTTGGACAAAGTTGAGATCGTTTTTATTGCCAGTCAACCTACGTTTGATTTACGTCCACTATTTTTTGTATATATAAAGTTCAACGATTTTTGCTATAGTTGATAAATGTGATCGAGTTTATTTAGTCAAAGAGTGAGTCATAGTCGATTTTTTTACATTCAATACGGCGTAAAAGAGAGTGATATAATACAATTTTACTATGCTACAGTAGAAAGCTAGAGAATAAATAAAAACACATTAACTAAATGAAGTAAAACCAACATTTTATTTTAACTCTCACTACAAACTTTAAAGTAATTAAAGTTACATATTCAACCTATAAGAAATATATTTTAAATTTTAAAAGATTGGTCACACTATTCTTCACACATTGAGTATATCTGATTTATATGATATTTTGAAAATATGAGAAGAGACAATGAAAGTGATTATTTCTATAACCTTATCAATCCGATTTGATTAATGTAAATGACTTGAATATGTTAATCTTTGATGTAGGCCTACATAAAAAACTTAGATACATCAAATACTATGTGTGGGAATCTAAACAATCAGGAGAGAACATTTCGGCAACTAGCCACGCATTTTACCTCCACCACGTTGTTTTTAATTAATTAGCTTTTTGTTCTGTCTGCAAATTATTATTTTTTAAATAAGTTATCATTATTATTTCACATTAGTAAGTGTCTAAAAGTCCAGGAAATTAATGTTGTTTTTTTAAAAGCGATTAATCGTTGGCGACTGCAGTGGAAAAAAAAACCTTCGTGAAAGTATTTGATGGATGAAGCAAATTCCATCCCTTGCACGACCTGTTGCAGTCATTAATAACCTGCGATTCATGCACGGCTGAGTTGCGTCATGATATTTAGCACCTCATTACCCAAAGAGTAAACTTTCAACAGACTCGGACATTCTCAGACAATTCACCATGGGATGATGGGGTGAGAAACGGGGTTCAGGAAATTTAAACTAGGTTGATAAACGAAGTACAAACAACAGTGGGCATGGGGTGCGGGGGAGGTTAGTCCCATCTAGTGTGGTTTGACGGTGATTGCGAACTTTGGTACATTTCTTCCAAATACTAATTTTCTCTTTCCTACCCCAGTAATAGGAATATGCGGATAACCCGAAAGGGTAGTAAGACACGGAGCGTGTGGGAGGGAGAGGAGCTAGGCAGAGTAGACAAAGAAATTTGGAAGAGAAATAGCCACAAAATTTGATTATGTACTAAGTATTGTAATAAAATGTTCTGAGTATTTAATAATATACATTAATTATAACTCAGTGGTAGGGGACGGTCGTACTGAGCCAAAGTTCCCGGGTTTGATTGCCATTTCCAGAGGTCATTTTTAAATTTAATGAATATGATATTTAGATGCGGCCATAACCATAACTAACAAATATAATAGCTTGGTTATTTACTCAATCATACATTAATAATGTTTTTGTTAGTTTTATTTAGTATATACAATACTGTAATAAATAATGTTTTATTCAGTCGTTATTGCTAAACGTTGCGTAAAATGAATATGTTATTAATATTAGTTAATTACGTCCTTTTGTATATGAAAAACTTGTTGAAGTAAGTTATAGATAATATTTTTTTAAATCTGTCAACAGGTATAATGTCATAAAATATAACTATAGTCACATATTACATAATACGGAATAAACAATTAGCAGGAGTTCGGAATTGCTGATAACGCCTGCAAAGTAGGCTCGACGCATCTCGCCAATGTTTAGCTCGCGGTCTAAGCTTCGTGCCTTTGTATGACAATGTAATGTTTTAGCTCAGCGGTTTGGTTCACCCTGTTAGAAATGACCACAGCATTAAAAAAGAAAAGAAAAAAAAGTGATTTGAGTGAAAATGAACAAAATAAAGAATTTGGATAAATTTTTAAACACTATGCGATGTTTTCGAAATAATTTAAGATTAAAATAACCTCGACCGAAATTTTGAACCATTTCAAAGCTAATTAGTTTGCGCCAAAAGCACAGTAGGTACTTCAACGTTCTCGACCATTACGGAGGCCCTGTTACAAAATGGTTAATTGTAGCTTTAAATTAATATTCTAGTCAAATTAATATACTGATGAAAATTTGGACGATTAGACTAAAACTGGGATTAGCAAATTACGGTCCACGGGCCAAATATGGTCCTCCGATGTGTTCAATGTGTTGCGTTGTGAAGCAGGCTTTTTTAAACACAGTAAAACTGTATTTGTATACAAAAAAAAATCAACTATTCTTAGCTTGGTAAATCATGTTGAAAAATACATATCATTGTTTGCATCCTCCCATTCATGCGATCAATAGTTTTCAGTTATAAAACTTTGGGAAATTGATATTAGAAACCGACTTACTAATGAGCATCTGTTTTCTCTCTTGAGACTCACCTCCTCACAGTTTCACTCATCTCACACCCCGTCATCTAACTCTTCTGAACGAACTTACAAACATACTTAGCCACTGAAGTATTTATGATTGTTATACATTCTCAATGTATTTAAACTTATTCATGCCATTCATTATAATTATTATGTGTGTTTATCATTTGTTTTAAATAATTTTTAATGAAAAATTAATGAATACAAGTCTTTGACATTTTTTTCATTTCATTTGGCGCTCCCGTAAGTAAGTGTACACATCCCTGGACTAGAACATTCCATTTTGAATGATTAATTTACCTAGCGCCAAGTATTTAAAGAATGGCCAGCTACAAATCTATAGTTCATCTATGGTGGGAGTGTAGATAAGTGACAGCTAACAGAAGATTCTTTATTGTAAAGATTGGCTAGAAGTATAATTATAATCGTTTGATAAAACTTTTTTATTGATAGCATAGCATTACTAAGCAAATAATAATTATTATTATTATTTCCGACTGTGTTGACATTAATGACTTTCAGCCAATGTTGACAATAAAGAACCTTCTGCTAATTATAACTTACCCACACTCCTGCCGTAGATGAGCTATAGAAGACCCTGGCTTGATTTCTGGGGTTCTTCACAAAGATATTGACTATTTTTATACTGGGTTAACCTTTTATCCCAGCGTTAGTGTAACAGGATTGCCACCACTCACTACAAAATTCCCAGTATTTTCCCGATTTTTCCTAAATAGTTTTACACTCTCCCTCCAAGCAAAAGCCGGCAAACTTCCTCTAAATTCAACCTTCCTCATCCCTAGTTAATTAGAGTAATTAGTACATATGTGTTATAACATGATAAGTTAATAAGACGCGATGCTAAAGTTTTATTTAGAGATATAGACGTATATAGAAACCTACTTAGATTATTTCATTATTAAAAAAGTTGTAATAGATTCACGGATGCGATAAACCATAGAAATACAAATAGAATGGTAAAGTAAAGTAATATCTCACGGTTTAGAAAACGAAACATATAGTCTGGTTATTGTTATGACTAGCAATTGTAGCAAAGGATTTTGATGATAATCTATTCCTTTATGTGTTGGAATTACCTTGGGGGGTTGTATATTAGATATATACTTTAAAACAATGAGTTTAAGATACCAAACAGATAATATTTGTATAACGTATCGGTAGAGAGATAAAAATTGTTAGAGTAAATGCTTCACAAAAGAAACAAATAAATTCAAGAGTTTTTATTATTGAACTGTTGAGAAATAAAGCGCGATCGCAAGTATTTTATTGGGAAATATTTATAGATACAAATAAAATGATAATTTACTAACGGTGGGCGACTAGGGGAGGCGGGTAAATATATACATATATACAATCTATTTACCCTGCACGATATCATTCTTACTTCGTATACTATTACTTTATTTTATAAGCTACGCCAATCTACATTCTCTCATTCTACACAAAATATTACAAACTTCCTCGCCGCAGTACTTAGAAACAGATTTTAAACTACTTAAAAATCAGCATCATCTTAATACACGAGTTGAAAACTCCACCCTTATAAGCATTTCAATTGACAAATCTGAAGTTTATTCCCGTCCATTCTCAGTTACGGGAGTGTAATGGGCTAACTCCACTTGACTGGGTTGGCTGCTTTCAATTCCTCACTCAATCCAAATATTATTTCTAGACGAATCTAGTGGTTCATGCGTTTGTAAACATAACAAATAAAACTTTTTATACACAAATGATGGATGAATGGAGGTAATCGATTACATTTAAAATTTAATCAATTATGATTACTATTTTTACTCTAAGCTTGTTTAGTTTATGTATTGGTCATGTGTAAGACAGGGCAAACTTGCCCTAACTTCACCCGAATATATAAAAATAAATACAGTACATAAATAAATGGTGAAAACGTACAAGGTAGGCTTAATACCTTTCAGGGTAAAATGAGGGTATATTTACAAAAGTAGGTAGACTACTAAACTAAGGCTTCAAATGAATTAACAAAATAAGAGATATTAGAAAGCAAACGTAAGAGAAGAACCATCCAACCAATAACAATGCTTCATTTGTTAAACAAGGAGCACTAGTGTGCAACAATAGGGTTATTTGTATGAACCAGCCATAACTCGAAATTTTATTGGCCAGTAGAGGTGTCACGTGACGTGTATATCTTCTTACGTACGATGCAGTGTGCACCTATGACGAGGTAAAAAATTAACGCGAGGTGGGGAATGCCCAAGGTCCTTTGTTCTGTGAACTACGAAGTGGTATTATTTGCTCGAGTTGAACCCAAGGGGACAGTAGTAATGTTTAGGACATGCCGTCGCGTGTTGCGCAACAATGGAGAGCAGAAATGCGAGAGCTCGAGGTATTTAGCGTCCAATTCCTAACGAAGCGTTGCGCACGTTTTTAATGGTCTGCGTCAGTTCTGCACCGCATGTAGTATTTTATTTTCCGTCTCTGTAGACAATAATGACGAGACCCGCCCCCGAGAGTTGAATATTCACTTGGGCAGTTTAAGGCCATTCGGCAATATTATTCACTAAGATTTTTTGAGTGTGTAACATTTTAGCAGGGTAGAGAAGGGGCGTGGGGGGTGTTATATGGGAAAGGATAGCAAATAGCAATCAGCCCATTCCATCAACAAGGACCAGGCAAGAAAGCCGGTGTCCACTTTGCCTGGGTGTGTCATTAGTTGGGATTATCTGACCGGCTTGGCATTTAAAATATCTGTATGTTATGAGTTCATCAAAAAATTACTTTATCTGTTGGAGGAAGGCTAAATTTAAATACCTTTTTCATCAAGACTAGTCTCATAGCTCCACAAAATTAATATGCTTAAAGTGTCTTAGAAAATGAACTGACGTCACATTATCATTTTTTTTTTTTTTTC
>CABFVZ010002442.1:105340-118310 GCA_902151445.1 Timema monikensis | reverse complement strand
GGGGAAGAGAAGTATAGCAAATGGCGACACAACGTGGGGGTTAATATGCAACTATTAACACTTGCCACGAACACGTAACGTAACAAAGTGCTCAAAATGACCACCATCCATTTGAATGTAGACCTGCAGTCTTCATGTCTTAGAATGCAGAACTTTTTTTTCTTCAAAAATACCAGGTGTTTGTAGTAAGCAAGAATCCCCCTGCCCCCCAACTCCCGCTTCCCATAGGACATACCTAAACAACCAATCGGGCTATATCGAGTATGGTATATAAACTCCTGAATGAAATCACTTGGCTTTATCACAGAAACAAGGTCATATGGAACACATGTATATAAAATGAACTTTGTTCCTTGTTTATATATCTCCCGTTGTGCCAGGCTAAAAGCTTTTATCCCGCACATACAAGTATAATGAACACCAAGAAAGACTACAAAAAGTAACCAACATAATTTACTGAAATTGACTCGCCTTGGCCCATCTAGTACGAGCGCCCCTCTTCAAAGTCATCAGATTCCTAACATCAATCCATTCCATTTGACTTGGCCCAAACAAGAAACGAAAGTAGAGCTACGTTTACACCTCTGAAATTACAAGAATATCGCTATGGTGCTACAGCCCCCTCCTTATCCCCCCTCTCTTCTACTTGACGCTTCGTGTATTAGATTAGTCGGGATTTCCCCCTCTCGATTTACGTATCATGTGTTAATTTTGATCCGTATATATATGGGTGACCTGGTCTGAATAAAATCTACCGCAATTGATATTTAATTAAAAACAGATTAACTCTCTGCCCTTTGCTTGGGGATCATCTGCACGAGACCGGCCTGACCAAGATGATTGATCTGTCGCTGGACCTCGGACGTTGGTGCTAGCGCCTCTCCACTGGATAAAGTAATATCCACCAAATTTGTCAGCATATGAAGTTCATTCTGTTGCGAAGGCGTCTATCTCTAGTTTCTCGTCAAAAGTCGCTTATCGGATTAATTTGTTTACTAGGGTTATTTGTTCATTATGTTTCTATTAAGGCCCCCTTACACGCTCAATAATATTGAAGCAGTATTATTTGATCAATATATTGCGTAAAAATGAGTCGGTCAATTTATTGTGCAATTTTTCAGTCTGCATCGGTAGCTTGTTCGTGAAGTAAGTCACGAATAAATAAGTGTGAATTAACCTGAGTGGCCAATGCTTTATCAACCTGTTTCAAGAAGGACGGAAGAAAGCGAAAATTGACCAAAGAGTGGTTCAAAAAGTGCATGACGCATGGCCATCAACATTTGTTGAACGAATTAAGACCCGAACCAAGTGACTACCACCATTTTTTGAGGATGGATGACGAACTATTTGATTGCTTGGTCATTATGGTCTCACCATTCATACAAAAGCAAAGTACTGTAATGAGAAAACCTATCACCTCCCATGAAAGGCTGTCTATAACTATGCGTTATCTCGTAACAGAGAACACATACGAAGATTTAAAATTCTCCATGCTTACGTCACCAATAACTATCAGCTGTATTGTCATGGAAACATGTCAAGCTCTTTGTCTTTGCTTGAAAGATTACATTAAGGTAAATAAAATACTGTTATTTTTTGTTTAATCTATTTTTAACAAGAATGTATTGGAAGTATATACAGAAATAATAGAAACTCACTGAAACGTTGAAAAATATGTAGAAGCTGAGTGTACATGGTCGGAAATTCATGGTAACTTGTATAACGTGTATTATCCTGAGGATGGGTACCCGAAGTACCCGAAACATTTGAAAGATTACTATGATAAGACAAAACTGGAGACAAGGCTGGGCCTTTAATAACCACAGAGTTTCTAATAAGTGTACCCAAATGCCCTTCAAACAATATATCATGAATACTTTTTTTTTTGCAAATACTTGTTGTCTTGAGTCCAATTTTTTTTAGTTCGCTGACCCAGGTAGGAGCTAGTTGATCATATTCATCATGAGGTGCACGAAGTCTCTCGCAAGCCAATTGAACAAGTTATCTTTGTTAGTTATCCTTGGTCTTCCTTTTCTGGGTGCGTTCAAATCAGAGTCACTTTGAATACTCAGAGATCCCTGAAATAATAAAAGCAATTTTTAGTACTATAGTCTAATTAAATTAGTATATGTACAAGTCTTAGTATCAATACATCAAACATAACTTTTATTGGATGGTGTATTTCATTCCAGACACCCAACACTTCCGATGATTGGAAAAATACAGCGAATGGATTCAATGATCGGTAGAATTTTCCTTACTGCCCTGGAGCCGTCGATGGGAAACATGTAAAAATTACAAAATCTCTAGATTCAGGATAATTTTCATATAACTATAAAGGCACTTTTAGTATTGTTTTGTTGGCAGTTGTAAATTCTAACTATGAATTAATTATGGCTGATTTTGGTATCAACGATAGAATATCCGATGGTGGAGTGCTAGGATACACGAAATTTGGGAAAATGTTGGCTGAAAACAGCCTTGGCATTTCAGATGCAGATGTGTTTCCCAACTATAAAAAACCCTTCCTTACGTTTTGTTGCGATGATGCATTTGCCATGAGTGAAAATTTACTCATGGAGGACGACGATGACGACGATGACGACAACTTACTGTATGGAAACGTAAATTTAACTATCGTTTAAGCAGGGCACGTTGCATTGTGGAAAATGCATTCTGAATATTAGCTCTAAGGTTTGGTGTTTTCCAAAAACCATTTATTGTTTCCTCAGAGAAAACTAAAACAATCGTTTAAACGTGCTATTATTTACACAATTATCTTCGGAAAAGAATTCATGTGAATACATACCAAGAAGATCTGTGGATGTTGAAAATGACCCAACAGGTGTGACAGTTTCAGGGTCATGGAGAAATGACAACGTTGATTTACTCACATTGCGTAATATAATCAAGAATTCTACAGACAGGGATAAATTAGTCAGAGATAGTTATTGTGAGTATTTTATTGGATCAGGTTGGCAAAATAGATGTGTCAAGTGAGAGATTTAAAAGTGTGTTTAAATAAACAAGGATTTTAGAATAGTTTATTTACATATAACGTATGAAATATTATGTATTAAAGACACTTTTGTAATTACCTCATAAATGGTGTCTATATAATCTTCCACAGCTATAGTACTCACAAAATCATCTGGTGTTTCTTAATCACCAAGAAACAACATTTCATTAAAATACCACCACGTGCTTTCATATATATCGTCCTGCCCATCACCTGATCTTTTCGAGTGGTTGATTTTTAAAATTCCTTTCTGAAATTGGTTCTCAGTGAATTGAACTTTTTCTTCACCTCTTCCTTGTCTGATAATTGATACTTTTCTTGGTACAATCCCATAAGTACTTTATAAGCTTCATTTTTCTTATCACAGTTCATATATTCCACTGATTTTACTTTCCACAGAGCCAACAGTGACTTATAAGTTTGAAAAATGAAATTATCACAATACATACTCATACCGGGGCATTCTTGATTTATTATTTCTAGGGCTAGAATGTTGATGACATATCATATTTTTACTGGGTGGTCTGGTGCAATGCTCAACTATATATAAACTTTGTTCAATACATCCTGTTTACAAATATATCCTTTTAATCTTGCATTTTTTGATATTTTTTAATTTTAAGGGAATTTTATTTAATTTTGGAGAATTATTCGATCAATTTAGGTCATTATGTCATGTTGCCATATTATTTTATGAAATTACGTCCTCAAGCCTTGAGTAGTAGTTTATAAAAACACTTATTTCAAAATAGTGAAATAAAACATTTCATTATCATATTATTTTGCTAATAACTGGCTGAAGGTTAGTTAGCTATACAAAGACAGGCCTACGCTCGCCTTTGATGGAAGCAAGCTATTTGCAGAATGGAATGTCTGGAATATTAACTTGAGTCACAAGTACTTCTCTGGAACATATGGATGTTAAAGTGGAAGGGGAAGGGAAGGAATGGTTTTTCCATGAAAAGTTCACAGCGTTCAGTTGGTGTAGTTGTTCTGTGGTGTGCAGTATACATTAGCGTTTCATCACCACTTTGAAAATGCCTAAAGTTAAACCAGTGTGTCAGTTAATTTAAGACAAATACTAGCCGAGTTTGGTGACAGTGTGTTTTCTACTGAAGCAAACATACTCTATTGTAAGATGTGAGAAACCAAAGTATCGACTGAAAGATGGTTTACTGTGACAGCATATTAGTCGCGAGAAGAATGTGCGTGCCCTTGAGCGTGCATCATAGAAAGCAGCAGTTCAACGCTTGCTACCTTCACTTGTTTCAAAATCCACCAAGTCCTCACATTTTGGTAAATAATTGTGTGACGTGTTAGTGTCAGCAAACATTCTACTAAATAAACTCTCCAATCGAAAATTACGTGCAGTTTTGGAAAATATACAACCAATAAATACCAGACGAGTCGACTTTAAGTAAAAATCATTTACCACAGTGCTACAAAGAAACTTTAAATAAAATAAGGTGCGGTACTTACGGGAAGAAGCTATGGGTTTCTAACGATGAGACCACTAATGCTGTGGGCCACTAAGTAGCCAATGTTGTGATTAGAACATTAGAATTGGGCAGACCAGTTGAAATATTTTTATTGGCCACCAACATATTAGTAAAGACCAATTAATCTACATTATCCAAAATGTTTTACTGCGGGCATAAAACATGACAATGTGCTTTTATTTCTAAGTGATGCAGCACCATATATGGTACGAGCAGCTAATTCATTAAGGCAATTTATTCAAAAATGGTACATATCAAATGATTAGCACATGGTCTACATAAAGTTTGTGAAAAAGTGCTAGAAAATGATCCCAACGCAGACAGGCTTGTGGCAAACGTTAAAAAGGTTTTCTTAAAAGCACCCTCACGAGTTACACATTTCAAAGCAGAAGCACCAGACATCGCATTACCACCACAACCTTTCATAACACGCTGAGGCACATAGTTAAATGCATGCTTGTATTATTGTGAACATTTTCAGGTAGTGAAACAAATAATAGAGAGTTTTGACTGAAGAAGCTGCTTCAATACAAATTGCTCAAGATATGTTCTCTGAGACAAGCATGGAGGGCAGTTTGGCATTTATTAAGTCGAACTTTGCATTATTGTCGATAACTATCACATCACTGGAAAAAAAAGGTGAGACAATGGAAGATTCCATTTTACTAGTCAAACAGGTGGAGACTGGTGTTAACAACGCTCGCGGAAAAATTGCTACAATTATTGCATGTAAGCCGAAAAAAGTGCTTGACAAAAATATCGGGTATAAAGCTTTGTGTCAAATCTCAGATACACTCTGTGGTAATAAATATTCCATGGATGGTATTGAGGAGGATTTATTAGCCAACGATCTTCCCCACTTGGAGTAAGCTTCGATCACATCAGTTGATGTAGAACGCAGCTTTTTGAGGTATAAGAACTTGCTGGTAGATAACCTTATATCCTTTACTTTCGACAACCTGAGAATGAAATTTGTAGTCCAGTGCAACTTAGACTAAGGTGAATTAAAATAACATATATTAGTTTGTGCCTATTTTCTGTAGAATATTTTTAAACATTCATTATAAGATAATTTTTTCCATTTTATGACGCATTTTCTAAAGTTTTGAATCATTTAATAAAATCATTTTTTAGCATTTAAAGTGAACATTTGATTTTTTTAAATTATCAACATCCGGATCCTAATTATTACATAATTATAATTACATTATTACAAAAAAAAATCTCTTACCCCGATGCATTTCAGTAGAAATGTTCTTTCCTCTTCTTTATTTGTTACTTTTTTCTCCGAAAGAGACAATGCCGGTGTTTTAGGTTAGAGAAAACAGAAACACTAGACTAGAGGACGATTGTAAACAGACTGGGATGTATTGCACAAAAACCGCCCTACACGCTGCAATAATATTGACGAAGCTTCAATAAATATTAAAAACTTTTAATATTACTCAATAGGCCTATATTGTGCAAACCTTCGATATTACCTTTACACTGCCAATATTATTGTGCAATAATATTTATCGTGTAAGAAGGCCTTTAGCTTAGTTTGCTGTCTCAGTATGGGATGTTGATTGTTAGGTAGCAAGTGAGGCTCTATTTGTTTCTATGAAGCCTTTTTAGCTTTAGTTGTTGGAAGTCGCTTAACTGCAGTTAGTGTTAATCAGTTAATTTTAGATTTAAGTAAAGCTCGGCGAAGCTATGTTTTCCCATGCCATTACATGTCCGCCTGTTTAACTCTGATATATATTGAGTTGGGAACCTATTTAGGTCGTAAGTTTCTTGAGGGTCACACGCTCACTATTTGTGCTTTTGCCCTACAAGGTTGACAACTAGTGGAGCTCTTTACGAGCCATATGCGGCTCGTGTTTCTTTTATTTATGAGTAGCCGGAATTTTGAAGATTCTTGAAGAGCTAATAAATGAAGTCCTTAGGTTTACCTCTCTTAAATGTCAACGTAATTAAACTTTGTAGCTCCTTAGGGTATTCCTAGTTGGGACTAGCACCTTTTAAGTTATTTGGTTATCTCAGCTGCCCCTAGCCTGGGTCTGAACGTTTACTTTAAATGCTCTCAGACTAGCCTTGCTTGTACGCTCTAGAATACAATAATTACATTATGTTTCTGTCTAACTTAACCTATAGCTTTGATAACTGACAGTTATTTCTTAAAAAGCACTTACACCAGCCCAGTATGGTTCCTATTTAATTAACTGCTTTCAATGGCAAGTAAGTGTTGTTTTCTTATTAGACTATGTTTAAGCCTTTCATTGTACTAGGCAGTACTAATTTAGCGGGGTCACGTCCCATAGTTTATTTTTTTAGACTTGCCACCTTGTTGGACATGTCTTCTGAATTTTGAAACATTGTAGAGCGGACGTATGCCCTAGAGAAGTAACTGTCTGATAAACGTATTCACGTACTAATTTAGCCTTGCAGGCAGTACAACCATTTTACTTATAATTCATTGCGCTGTTTATTCTTTGTATGTTTTTCTGTAATATATTAACTTATTAATCAATCTAGAACATTTCACTACATTAATAATTGTTTGTGCAATCTAATATAGTTAAACAACAGTGACAAACCCACCCCGGTGGCGTAGTTAGATCACGCGCTATGTTGAGCTCGACTGCCGAGGACGGGGAGATCAAGGTTTGAATCTCGGTCGGGTGAACTGGGGAGGGTTTTTCCTAAATAGTTTTCCCCTCTCCCTCCACGCAAATCTGGGTTAACTTCTTCTAAATTCAACCTTCCCAATTCCCAATACATTTGTGTAATTAGTACTTAAGCGTATAATCCGAACGGGTAGTAAGACGCGGTGCTAAATAAAAAAACAGTGACAGGTAAATATAAATATATTTAAATATACTCTTATGTAGGACTATATATTTTGCTTTGTTTCTTTAATAAATGCTTTATTACTAATTGATTTACTATGTTGTATAATAGACTCCTCTGCTTAATAAACTGTGTTACCAATAAATGTTTGCACGCCCGCTGAGACACGGACCATTGGGAAGTGTCTAAGTAGATGCTACACCGTACAACACTGAAGTGGTTCTCACATGTTACGGTACACTTTGTATAACCATAATGAAGTCTTGTCAAGACAACCAACCTACTCCTCTATACGACTACGAAGAAAAGAACCATCTCAACACACCGTTCCTAATGGCACGCAGTTTGTTTAGAGCGGTGATCGATGTCTTAACCTGCTGGGGCTGGAACTCGCTCCGGGAACATCTCTTTAAATGACAAAATGAAACCACCAAGAGCTGCCTCAGAAGTGATGTGGGCAAACCTTCCTTGGTTCGTCTGGTCGGTCAATTCTTTTCCCTCCCCTCCTTCACATTGAAGACCCAGTTCATGACGAGGAATCCAGAGGAAAGAAGAGATTGCCATTAAGTTGATTGACAGAATTGTTCATGGATCTGCACTAGAGAATAACTCGAGTACAAAGAGGACAGGGTCATCAAATCACTAATGGAATAGGAAAATAGATGAGGTCAAAAGGGAAAGGGGACGAAGAGGGCTGTGGTATATAAAACTAAATTTATAAATATATATTTTTCTATATCACAGATTTGTTCATATAACCAGTCTTTCAACGCATATTACCATTCGTCCCAGCCATACGCATTTCAACTAGATTAAGTTTAATCGCTTCCGTGGCCGCATGGTCTAAGTCGTCTCTCTCGCAATACTGATCACGGGGAGAATGAGGTCCAAATTTTGGTCGGGTTTACTAAGAGTGGTTTTCCTTAATTGTTTTCCCACTCTCCCCCTATGTAATTGCGGGTAAATTCAACCTTACTAATCTTGAGCACATTAGAGTAATTGGTACATAAGCGTATTACCCGAACACGGTGCTAAACATTCTTATATGAAATGAATCTTTATTTGCTTGGAAGGAGAGGATAAAACGATTTTGTAATAAATATCCTCAGTACACCCAGCCGAGATTTGGACCTTGCTTGATGACCTTCTCGTCAGCGGCAAATCAGACCAGACGAGCCTGGCATCTGCTCCGCGTACTTATTGAAGTAGGTCCATGTGTTTAATGATTTGTAATATATCATATTATTTGGTTATTAAACGTGACCCGTGTCAATGGGCACACGGACTAAGGTGCCAAACCCGTTTGTTGTGGCTCACCGGGGATAGCGAAATCGAGGTTTGAATCTCGGATGAGTGTACTACAGGTGTTTTATTAAATATATATCTTTACACTCTTCCTACACGTATATGCGAGCACTTATACTCTAAATTCTACCTTCCTCCTATCTACCCTATTAGTGTAACTATGCGTATCTCCCGCGCGGGTAGTAAGATGCTTTGCAAATAAAAAACTAAATACAGCAGCATGTTCATAGTTTAGTTGTAATAATAAAAGTCCTTTACAACAGTTCAAACAGTCACTACATTTAATTTAATGTATTAATACTCCAAGCCACGTGTTATGCAGATGTCTGATTTGAGGATTACTTTAGAACATTTTATGCTTCTGAACTTCTATTTCCAATAGAAATATCACACTGGGAAGATATTTCTCTTCAAATTAGTACGTGGCACCCTTAGCCAAGGATAGAAAACACAAATTGATAATACGGCATCATCAAACTTTGTGGTAGGTCCTTCCCGTATTCAACTAAGAGGTCATGGTTCTTTTCTCGCCAGTTCCCATATAATACCTCATTAGTCCAAAAGCCTATGCCCTGTGTCATAAATAGAAAGGATTTAAACTTGTATAATGTCGGGTTTATTGTTCCAGAACCACTTGATGGTCCAAGAGCAAGAGGCTTAGTGGTGAGGAAGGATAAGAGACTCTCCGTTGGATCATTATATATGCTTGGCGGGTTGCCAGTATATTGGGCGTACGCACTTTTAAACTAACTTGGTATTAAAAAAACACACATTGAAAATATTTTATGTGAACTCTATGATCCAACTGACTCTATAATAACACGACTTTCAAACTAACTTGATTTTAGAACAGACCAAACCCTTAGACCTCCAGTACATTACTGTAAAAGAGAAAAAAACAAACAGTTTCAGCAATGAAGAATTTTTCGGCCGTACTGGAAGTCGAACCCAAGATTCTGAACTTATTAGACAGACATACTAACGACTGTTTTAATATGTAAGATGTTTCTTAACTTTATCGGTCTTTATACGATATAACATTCTTTGAGGTTATTTCATACAAAAAAAAACAACATTAAGTGGAACTTCTAAGGAAAAACGAACTCCACTAATCGATTATCTTACCAGACCGTGCTTCGCTACGCCAAACAAACGCCCACTCGACGTTTTCAAATCTGTTGCTGCGTCCGTGTCAATAGTCTGACCTCGCTCATATGAAACATACACACTAGAGTAACCTGGTCACAGCGTTTGTGTCACTAGTCTGACCACTCTCATATGAAACAAACACACTAGAGTAACCTGGTCACAGCGTTCGTGTCACTAGTCTGACCACTCTTATATGAAACAAACACACTAGAGTAACCTGGTCACAGCGTTCGTGTCACTAGTCTGACCACTCTCATATGAAACAAACACACTAGAGTAACCTGGTCACAGCGTTTGTGTCACTAGTCTGACCACTCTCATATGAAACAGTACAATACACTAGAGCGACCCTGGTTGTGGCTTCTGTGTCGCAGTGACCGAAACGTCAGTCTGTCACCGGTCTGACCGTTCACCCGGTCCAATTAAGGCTAATTTCGTATTCATTATATTATACTCTCGGCAAATGCTAAGACTTGTAATGCTGAAACCACGCGTTCAACCATATTTTACATAAAACTTTATTATTTAATTTATTGGCACATTTCTGCGACAATTGTCTTATATTGGGCGCCACCTGCTTGACGCTATAAATCCTCACACAGCTGTATTTCTTATGGGATAGGCAGCTCTGATGTTTCAAGCCCACAAAGATAATTCTCAAATAACTTATATTTAGTTGTGACCATAACCACAAATCAATGCATTTGTTTGAGGAATGCTAGATTTAGTTTCCTATATCCTTCACCTTCATCATAATAGTGCGGCAATTCGCGTGAAACGTAATTTAAAATGAGTCAATTATAGATATCTATATTTTAATCTGTTCAACTCAAAGTGTGATGCTGTTCATGGTATAGAGAGCTAGATTGGTATATTTCATCTTAATTTATTAGTAAATCACGGCCGTCTTTAGTAATAGGCAAGAAGACTGAGATTTGGCAACACCACGGCAGGGATTTACGTGCTCGGAAGCTGTTTTTAATTACTAGTTCACGTTTGTTTTGGTATGAAAAACTTTTTTTATCATGTGATTTATCTGTTTTATTTGAAAGGTTTGGTTTAAATGTGTGTGTTTCGCTTTAATGAACCACTATTTAAGCTATGTTGAAAAATAATAATGCTGTAAGTTTTATAAAACCACCAAGAAAATGTTGTGTAAACAACTACTTTGGCAATTATGGTTCCAATAAGTCTTCAGGATGTGTAAGTGTTTATAAATTTCCCCTTTGAGAATAATTTAAATCAAAATTGATTAAATTATGTCCATATATTAATGGTCATCGTCATCAGAATCTGTGGTGCAGCTTAAACATTTGTAAATATTCGACATATCTTAAACCTATTTGTTAAAAAATAACAACCGTTGTGCGACACACCAGAGATAATCTCTTTTTAAATCCAGGGGCAGTTCCTCTAGTGCTAAAATATTAGTTGCGCGTCTGGGCTGCATCAATCATAGTAGAGTACTGGAAATATTAGACGTTACCCATGATACACCACCCGAATATACTGTCAGTACATCCTTTCCGTCGAGGCTATTTACATGTCCCGGTGAGATGAAATTATAGTGTTAGTAAGTATGAGGGTGTGGAACCTGTGGAAACACAGCTTAACTTAACCCCAATTAACCAAATCTTGGGGATCATTGGGGTAATTTCCCTTTCGGGAAAGGTACCCATGGTACCAGCTGGGAATCGAACCCGGGACCTCTCAACTCGTAGCCATATACATTGACAACAACACCACGGAGCCGGCTAGTTCCTTTAGTATTTCCTTTCATTGACTCTTTATTTGACTTTATTGTAACATTTTAAATCGTGAAATAACTATTGACACACTTAATACCATGAATCGTTGTATTGTAGTTTTAATATAATTTATTAAAGTGTACATTCTATTACTTGCATGTAGATTTTTTGACAGAAGACCACAAACTAATAACCTAGACAGTGGTTCCTAAACTACACGGCCTATGGACACAATTTTGCTGAGTATCTTAATTCCTACATGCAATTTGATTAGCAACTAATTTTAAACGTACTTTAAAAACCATTAGCACATTCTAGTACCTATATAACACACTGTCTACAAAGTGATGTTGAAATATATCATCCCTCTAAGAATCAACCTATAAAATGATCAAACATTTCTGAATAATGGCTTTTTTAACAAAAAAAGTGACCCAAAAATACTAATAAAAACTTTAATAAATGCTCCCGACTAAACTAAACACACACTCTACAAATCTAAAATGCAATGAAAAGCTTTTAACAGCCAAACTTTGGCATTCTGCTGAATATATAATTGATTTACAAATATCTGCATCAGAAGTAATGGCTATCCCTTCCCAACGCAACCCTTTCCAACTTGGTTGAAGTTTATCAACAGGAATGTGTGCCATACAAGCAAAGAAGGTACATAGTAAATGCCTACATTATCTTCTGTATGTGACAAGAAAAAACACACAAAAAAGATTACATGTTATAAAAATCTTGGTCCTGCTTATAAATAATTACAAGTACATGAATGATAAACTTCGAAGAGAGTTTTTATTGCCTAGAAAAGAAAAGGAAACTTAAATTTTATGAAATAAATTTTCAAAAATTCTATTTTTCTTTATTGATACATAAATGGTAGTCAAATAAAGTAGGACTACATAACTTTATATATCTTATCTTACTAATATTATAAATGCGAAAGTTTGTGTGTTTGGATGTTTGTTACTCAATCACGCCTAAACTGCTGAACGGATTCGAATGAAACTTTGTACGTTGGTAGAATAGGTCCTGGAATAGCATATAGGACTATTCCCAACCTTTGATTTTATATAATAATAAATATATGATTATAATGTGATTGAAATGATGTTATTTAAGAATTTGTGATTTAATATTTTGTAATTAAAGTAAATAGTAATTAATGTGACGTAGTTTCATACTAATAAATAATAAATATGTGATTTTTTTTAGATATATATATTTCGAAAAAAATATTATTTCATTTATTTATTTGTATTACTAATTATGAAGGTAAAAATAAAAAAATTATAATTGATAACTTAAATAATATATATTTCTTTTATTATGAATTATTTAAAAGTGAAAATTAAAATACGGCAAAATTATTTACAGCTAGAACTGAGAAAAACGCATAGATATTTGAAAAA
>CABFVZ010002442.1:0-105251 GCA_902151445.1 Timema monikensis | reverse complement strand
TATATATATATATATATATATATATATATATATATATGTGTGTGTGTGTGTGTGTGTGTGTGTGTGTATTTTGTGAATGTTTTGATTCATTGTTGTGTTAAACTATGAAACATGTAATTTAAAACTGGAGAGCACAAATTTATAGTATATTCATAGAAAAAACTTAATTCTATTATATATGTTATATAAAACTACATACACCTAAACATTTAAATTTAATCCAGGACACTTTTATTAAATAAAAACTCTTTTGTATGCCTTGAAGCAGAACAACCCTTTTTGACATTTTTAACAAATATTAAAACTGTTGATGGATGGAACATCATCCATAATTGACAAAATATGTATTTACAATTGTAATTTTATATTTTTTAAAAATCTTTTTAAATTTCCCATTCTGATTTTAATGTTAACTTTTTGCATTTTTTCTCGTCTTTAAAATACTTTTATTCAACTGATAAACGTGAAGTTCACTTTGATCAACAATAAATCAAAATAAATACCGTCCTAAATACTAAATAAGGTTTTAAATGAAAGAAAGTGGGAGGTATTTACATATTTATCTATAAGAAGCAGAAGATTGCTGTCCTTTGACGTCACTCCAAGCGAAGTTGCCACAGTTAACAACACTCGAGTCTGTTACCAAAGACGGCCGTTGGCAAACCATAGAAATAACAAACCATTATTTAAATATTGAGATGCAGCCGAATGTCTGCAATCCATTTAAACGCTTCAGAAGGCAGCCTCTTTAATCGTATTATCTTTACGTAAAGTCATAAATTTAGTACCTTTGTGTTGTTTTGCCCCTCTAACTAATTTACTTCACCACACTTCTCCCCTTTTCTCCTTTGCCTCCTTCCAATCCAGTCATCCTCTCTTTTAGGATTCAAGCGGGATATTTTACTTGAAAAGAAGAAAATGTTTCAATTTTTACCTTCTCTTGGCACCTCGGAGAGAAAGTATTTTGATCGTTAAAAAAAAAAAATCAAACTCGAGATTTTGATAAGTGTCGACGTTGTTTGACCCCCTGAAACAAAAAATGTGGTTTTATCGATGCCGTCTGTCTGTATCTCGGGCTAGAGCCAAAAAGATTTTACCGATTTAGCTAAAACTTGGTATTTGGGGTTTTTCATAAGGCTCCCCTCCCCTCCTCCCCTGAGGGTTTTTTGGAATTAGGAATCCAACCATAAATTTAAGGTTGGATTACTGAAGGGCAAAATGAGAAAAAAATCGATTTTCTCAAAATTTGCTATAACGATCTGTACCTCGGACGTATAGAACATTGTCACATTTCCCTAACTTTACAGGAAAGCAGTTTGAACAGGTTTTATATTTTTAAAACATTTTATTTCCTCAACTGTTTATTGAATTTTTGTAACAAAATTTTATCAGTACATTCCTTCTACGTTGTATTTTGTGTTATTTATCGACAATAATTTTTTTAGAAGTTTTTATGGACATAGTATTGTATACCTCTCATAAGGCTGTTATATTATATGACATGTGTTGCCGGGTATTCAAGAAATAACCAATGAATAGCACATTACTTAGCTCATTATTTTATTTTCAAAACTAGATGTTATAGTTATAAAAGTGTTGCATAAGTTCTCAGTGATCATCCATGTGTCCTTCTGGATAGTAATCACATGTGAATTCATTAATTGTATGTTTTAATTTTTTTATAAAAATCATGGAAAACTGAGGGAACATAAGGCAATACTGCTATTAAATCATTTTGTTTTTTCTGGGAAATTGGTATTGGGTTTGTTGAGACTTGATTCAAATCTGCTGAAAACGTAACTCCTTTTCTGCGGAACCTCACGAAGTCAACCTCTTGGTTCTCACCTCAAAATGGGTTTTCAAATAAAGCGTCCCAATATTTTCTTGTCGGACTTGTAGCTATACACAAGTTGATAGCAGAACTGGCTGTTTGTCAACACCCTTCTTCCTATTTACAAGAGGGGATTAGGTTATTGTTCTTTGTCATACAGTTTGTTGAAGCTGAACCAGGAGGTCTAAAGTATCAAACCTGATTTCCATCATGGGGAAACTGTGATTAGAATACCGGCCTATTGCATTCAGCAGATAGCGCTCAATATAAGCATGCTCAATATTTCACCTTCCCCCGCTCTCCCCCCCCCCATCGCCTTGTGTTACTATATATTCAGGCTATACTCATACAAGGGTGACCTGGTGGTATAGGGGGTCAGACTTCTGTGCTGGGGTCCGGGGTTCAATTCTCGGTCCCGGCACAGATTTATCTGATTGCCAAACCCTTCCTTCACCTCTTAAAGACGTGTATTAATCACAACTTGTGAATGTGTGGAATGCCAGGCCTCCACCGTGGTTCGGATCTCACGTTAAACTGTAGGTCCTCCATTTCATCACACAATCACCCTACCATTAGACATTAGCGTTAAAGCGTACAATACGAACGGGAACGCAGTGTTAATAATAATAATAATAGTAATAATAATAATGATCTACGCATATGATAAATGGGGTAGATGAGGAAGGAAGCATTTTAGAGTTAATCTACCCGCCATTTTGAGGAAACCACTTTATGAATAACCACCCACAGTAGATCCAACTGGTATTCGAACCCCTGTCTCCCCGACATCAGCAGGCCAGTCTAACACGAGTGTAACGCATTAGAACATTCAGCCATTGAAGAGGATATTTCGCCTGTAAACATCTGATCCGGAAAGCTTTAATCTTGACGTGTTATATTTGGGATAGTTTTCCTATTATCTGTGAATGCTGGAGTATTTTATTAAAATCAGTATCCACGTCATAGGTCCAAGCTGCGAATAGAATTAACCCGCAGTATGATACGTATCAATTAAATACAAAATATAAGAAGCCGTATTTGAAGATGAATTCTACATTTTTTTAAAAGAGTGTAATAATGTCCCCGACACTGTGGATAGGTGTTTTAGAGTGGTTTACCTTAATTCCAAGCCACTTTGTTTTGTTCCGGGTGGGTCTAGACGAAAGTATTTACTATTTGTAAATGGATCACTCTACCGTTAAATTAGCAAATATCTATGAACCAAGGTTAGTTACCCCTGTTTAAGTTATTTTGTAAATATGAGTCTAACTCATATAGGCTATAGGGTTATTTAACGTTCACGTTATAAAAATAATGGATTAAATCACTAAATACCTACAAACTAACTTAATTCTAGGACAGACACAGCACCCAGCCCTTCGGTCGTTCATTCTTCATTGTGAAAGGGAACGCCCCAAAGCCATTAATAATATTTTATTCGGCCATACCAGGAATCAAATCTGTGAATTTATTAGGCAGATATACCATATGAGCTAAGGTGATGGACAAACTTTAAAACGTATGTATTGTTTATTCTTTTTTAATTCTTTTACGTGTCCTTTCTTTAATGTGTACACACATGTACTCTCGTTACTGTGCACTATAGTGAAATATATCTCGTTTCTCATTTGAAACCAATGTCCCCATTCTGCAGGTACCAGCAGAATATGTTTCACGCTCCACTGGTGAGATGCTCTGCTCCATAGGATCAAATTAAATTCCCTACTAGTTGCTTCAAGATNTCAGAAGGGGGTAAGGGAGCGGGGGGGGGGGGGGGGAAGAAAAGGGAGGCTAGAGGCGACACGGAGTATAGGGCTGCTTAGAGAACTTTTTCAATATAAAGTTGGTACAGGCTAGATCCTTCACAGTTATATTCCAACTCGAGAAATGAAATAATTTTTACTGGGAGTGTGGTTTTCTAGAGTTGATGGTCCTATTTGACCAGGCGCCATGCAAAATTAATTTTGTTTCAAAACTTTCTCGGTACAGAGTTCAATCGTTTATAGAATGTATTGGGTGTTAAAACAAACTTAACCAAAGCCCACTTATACCTTGATTTTCTGACGCGTGGGCATTTGTAGCACCTTTTAGAAAATACAAACATATATTCTGTGGTCAACATTGATAACATTATACCATATTATTAGTGTTATTTGGTAGGTATTGATAGTTTTTATGAAAATAAATGACAACTGTAGATAAGATACCTTGACATATTAAAGTAGAACTAGTAAAATTTTTATGGGTGTCATATATGTCCATTAATAAGAAAATTGGGTTTAACGACTCGAGTAGATTAAATCCAACATTGACTTAGCTTTAACGACGTTGCCAATTTGGAGATTTCGAAGCTATTTTGCGATGCGGGTTGCATCTTAACTTGACGCCCCTAAGCAGTCTAAGCACTATCACACTTAGACGCCCATGTACAAAATAGAAAGAGAGGAAATAAAATGAGAAGTTCACCCTGAGAGGGCTCTTGTCTTTGTGATTATAGCCCCTTACCCTCTTCCTCTGACGAGTTAAATATTTGGGCCTTGAAACATTGACTTACTTTTTAATTTTACTGTTTCCTTGTTTACAATTATAGATGGACGTATGCTACCACGGACCTTTTTTTAATCTACATCCGGGCAGGGAGATTCCTACAGGCCATTTTTGTAACCAAGACTAATAGCCTAAAATGTATAGGATTTATAAAAAAAATACGTCTAGAAAAAACTACTTAAAGATAAAAATAATAATTTTACGACATTGTAAGACAATTTTCAGAATTATTTAAAAATTTATGATTTTAATTCAACTTTACATCTTTAAAACTCGCTGAATAAAACCTAGATTAATTAACATGGGAAATTCTATCTTGACCGGCCGTGACGACACAGGTAGGCAACGCCCCCGCAAAAGCTTCCTATCTAGTTCAATTCCATATCTCGGGGGTGTGGAGTGGAGTGGGGATGTAGGGATGGGACCCAACTTATTTAAGCACGAAACACTACAATTACTAATCAGTGAGCATATGGTTTAAATATATTATTAAATAATTTATTCTGGTTTGCCTGTGACGGGGAGGTCAGAGCTCTAATCCCGTTCGTGTGTAATGAGGGTGGTGGTGTTTTTTCCTAAATGGTTTCCCACTCCCGCCCCTTCCTACCCTACGTGAATTTAGGTACATTTTCTCTAAAATTTCACCCTACTCATAACTAACCCAATAGAATTATTAATATAATATAACCCGATGATGGTCGCATGGTATAAGGCGTCAGACTTACAATAGACTCCTGATGATATTATCGGGTTTAAATCCCGTTGGAATGAACATACGGTATTTTTTTTTATAAATGGTTTTCCTCCACGTAAATATGGTTACACGTCTTCTAAATCTAATTTTATTCATTCCTAGCACATTAGAGAAATTAGTACATAGGTTTATATCCCGAATGGGTAGTAAAATGCGGCGTAAAAAAAATATATACGAGTATATATATTCGTGTAACTCAAAGGAGCTGAGACGCGGTGGGAAAAACAAACAAAAATAATTCCACAATTTGTTCGGCATGGAAATCTCTCCCTTAAACTTAGTCTTTTTTTAGTGTTTCTTATCTGTAATGTACAATATAGTACTGTAATTCATTTTCTAAACCACCCATAATATAAATATGTCATTTTTTTAAAAATTAGTAGGCCTACGTTTAACACCATGGTTATTAATTATTTGTTATTTAGGGTATAAAATAATGAAGATTGTAGTTTAAAGGAATTGCACCTGTAATCTCAGGTAAAAGGTGGGAAAGCTACACTGATAATTCGGATATGGATAATTACCCTCAGTGCGTGCGGCTGAGATTCGATACGTGACCTTCCCTCATTAGAGGAAATACAGTATTTTGTAATGTTGTTGCCTTAGACCTTGTGACCATCGATGTGGCTGTCAACATGATGCTCTTTATTGGCTTAGCTTCGCCAAACATGAATGATACCACCACATTTTTTTAAATGTTTGGGCATCCCTAGAGCCTTAATTGATTCGGAGAATGTTAAAAAATTGTCTCCGTTTGAGACTTGTGTTCACAAAGTCTGGTCGAAATCGATTAATTATTTCAACGGCCATAAGCACATTGAACATTCTTACAAAGGTAACAAACGCCCGATCGAACAATTTTTTTTTCTCTAAGGAGTGAAAATAAAAGGTTTGAGTAGGAGCTGCAATTTTGAGAATGACAGAGAGCAGAGCAGCCTTTCCGCGCCTCTACTGACGACATTGGTGTTCTATGACAAAGTGGTTACCAACATGATGACGCATGAAAACGTGTTTTATCCTTTTCCTTACATCACAATAACGCCTGGGGTGTTATGGCCTTGTTTGACTACATTCGGAAATAATACTCTATCCACAACTTGCATAAATTTATACACCAGTCCTGCTACCAGTTCGGGATACAAACATTTAACTAAGCTAATTAAATGGGGTGAGAAAGGTATAATACAGAAAAAATGTATGCGTATTTGAGTGAAGAGAGTTAAACACCCTTTAGTAAATAAATACCTCAGTACACCCGGATAGAATTTGGATCTCGGCCTTCTAATCACAGGTAAACCAGATTAGACAAATAATACTTAGCACCACGTCTTAATACCCGTTCGATTTATACGTTTAAGTACTAATTACGCGAATGGGTCAGGAATTGGGAAGGTTGAATATAGAGGAAGTGAACCCACATTTGTATGGAAGGAAAGGGGGAAATCATTTAGGGAAAACTGCCACTAGCTCACCCGAGGGAGATTCTAACCTTGATCTCCCCGTATTCAGCAGTCTAGCTCACCATGAAGCTAGCGCGTTAGCTAACTACGCCCCTGAGGCGGGTGATTAGATAAACTTGAAGTTTAGACCGCTTGCCCACCTATGCTTGTTTCAAGTTTTCCAGATATTGTTTAATGTATTCAAACGTCATGCGAAGAGGACTTTGATTAGTGGTGTCAGTTTTAAAGCTGTAACAAACATATATATTAGGACTCTGGAAGATTTAAATTTTACAAACCTTTTTTGCGGTCAACATTGGTCTTTATTACTAGTTCATTTCATAGATATTGATATTATCTAACGTAACAATTGTAGATCACATGACTTGACGTATACACATATTAATATTGTTTTAATAACGTTTACAACTGAAAAAACAGTTCCTTCCTATTTAAATGGGACGACAATATACTGTGTCGATATAATTTATAGTGGATAAAAGAGACTACTATCACCTGAGCTTGTGATAAAATTTTGTTCAAAATGGTAAAAAAAATTAGGGATGGCCTGTACCAATCCCAGACACAACCAAATAGGTTAGTAATAGTAGTTACAATCATTTGAAGGTAGCTGTTCAAGATTATTTTGTTGTATAGTGGTTGTTGAAGACTCGGCCATAAACTAAATGTTGCAATTACTTATTCAACATATACCTAAACAATTAGTGTCTTATTACCCACCCCGGCTATTTGTATATTAATCTAATGAGGTAGGGATGAGGATGGTAGAGTTGAAATTAATATATCCCCATTTGCGTAAAGGTCAAGGGGGAAACCAAATGTACATCTTCGAGGAAGGATAACTTTGTTTTTCTCAATTTCATTTTGATCCAAGATTGGCAGAATTCCTCTTTAAACGTCATTGAAAATGAGTTAATCTCTCATCTTCTCTAAAGTTATAAAACTTATGATCTCTGTAAATGTTCCTGAAAGAATGGAGATTAAAAAAAAATCTGTGGAACCATAATATGTCAATATAAAATAGGAAATAAGAAAAGTCTGTTTTCATTTTAAATTGATACTGTACAGCGGAAGATCAGGGGATTGGTGGCGTAAGCGTTGTGTCATTTGAGAATTGGATGAGGTAAATTCTCTAGGAAGAGGTAAACAAGTAGCGTGGCAATTTTACTTAAGGGAGGGGTCCTATGACGCGCTTCAGTATACACTCATGTTTTGTCATGGAGAATATGGCATATATTTTAGAATGTGTCATATCAATCCTAACACAGGCGAGGAAAATGCTAAGAAAAGACTTCTACTATCCAGTTTTTCTTTATGGTGAAACAAAATCAATATAACCATCTACATAATATTTGACATTTTTTTAAAACATCATTTGGCAGAAATATATTCAAAAAAGGAAACGGAATGTTTGGTATTTATTAGAAACCATAACAAAAAATTGTTAGTGGAAAATTATGTACATATTCAGGATGCGCTTATACAGGATAGAAAAGTAGAAAACTTGGGCCGGCTGGCGGTTTTTCGATCCAGCTTTACGCGAGGCCCGCGGTACATGTACGAGAACACGCAGGATGAGTTCTGTTAGGTGTGGAAATACATTCGCCAGGAACTATTCGTAACCATCTCCACGCCAAGTATGACGAAATAAAAAAATAACTTCTCGCCGGAGAATATTCTTACAATAGGAACGACTTGATTTCGAGAGTATTTCTCTTGAAACTAAAAGTTTTGATGGACTAGCTTACTAAAGGGAAGATTTTCGGAGCAGTTAAGTGCTACATATATCCTCAAGCTCATATTATTTTGTGGCTAAAAAAAAAGATCAGGCCCAACTAAATAGATTACACCATTTGTGCATAGCTACCCAACCCTCAAGATGATCCCGAACTTTACGGTGTTGTGAAAAGTCACATGATACACAATCCTACTAAACAATTCACCATGCATGAAGGATGGTCACTCAAAGGCTTCCGAAACAATTAGTCATTGAGAAAGTTACTGGAGAGGATGACTACCCATCGTACCAACATTGGTCCTCGAATTTGAGTAGCTTTACTGCACAAGTTCACTCGTATGTCGAAATGGTCACATTGTAAGTACGTTAACAAGGGGAGTGATCAGGCTACAGATGGTCTCCAAAACGCTCACAACGAAGTAACTAAATATCATTTCGGAAGATAAATCAGCAACTTGGAAGTCGTTTAGCTCAAACTATCGTTTCCCATACATGAACGGTTTCCTTCCGTGATTCACTTGGACGTGCATTTAGATAATTACCAGAGGGAATATTTCAATACCGAAAACGCAAGAAAACAAGGCTACTCTCAAAGGGACACTTTTCTTATAGATTTTTTTTTCAAATGGAGCAAATATGAAAAATTTGCAAAAAAATACTACTATGTGGAACCTTGCCTTTATTTTACACGTTAAACAAGAAAATAGATTATTTTATTCGAAGAAAACAAGGAAGTCCCATGAAAGGTTTTCCTGAAATTTTTAATGAGTACGCAATTGGAAGGCTATACTTCATGCATCCTAAAATGCCGAATGTTACTATCTACGCTTGCTGCTTCATAAGCTTTGGGGACCCACTTCATTTTAAGCTTTAAATACAGTTGATAGCGTGGTTAACCCAACGTATTAAGTGTCATGCAAAGCTCTCCATCTTTTAAAAGATGATGCACACAGGGATAACACCTTGAAAAAAGCATGTTTCAGTGACAGCCCCTCAAAATTTAGACAACTCTTTGTTGTAATGTTTTTTTTCAGTCTCTCCAATTCTGTCAATTGATGGGTTAAGTATCTTAACTATTTTTCTGAGAATTTAGTTTGGGACATTAATAGAAGTTTCCCCAACGTAAATTTAAATGCCCAACGTGATGACTTAGAAAATAGGTATCTCATGTATTTTCAATATATTGTGATTTCCTTCGGCGAAAAAACAATATAACAATATGGCTTACCGTCAACCCATTTGCCTGCCTACACGGACTCAAATAGAAAGTACGATGTGGAGAAAATTGATAAACTGTCAGAAATAACTAATTTAGACGAAGAAAATCAATTCAAACGTACAGAAGAACAGTAGACCATATACATGAAAGTCATAAATAGTGTAACTGTCGCATCGGGAGATATGTTTTTATGGACGCCCCTGGAGGAACTGAAAAAAGGTTTTTAATTAACTTGACTTTGGTAATTATAAGCTACCTATTGAACTCGACTATGGTGAGAGTCCTGCTTGTGGAATTTCTAGAAACAGTGTAAAGGTGAAGGTGTTGCTAGACTGCTCTTATATTGTGTGGGATTAGTGTACGATGGTTAACAAAAAAGCATTAGAAGTCTTAATTCTAACATTTCAGGCTATACGAAAGGACAACATGTAGCATCCTCAAGGGGAGGATGCCCAAATAATACAAAAAAAAAATACAAAAAGGGGGGAACAACAATAGATGTGAGTGCTATGAAGTTCAAGACTTTGAATGTTATACTCAAAACATTCAAATACTGAAGCTCGCAACTCTCACACCTGTTGCTGAGCCATCGAAATGGATCGTCTACCTCAGGAAAAGTTAGAGACTGCAACCTGCCTACCATTCACAATAAACAATAGATATATATTTTACGTAGTACCTTGTGTATGATGGGATATATAATAAGAATTAGTATAAGTCAAAGTTAGTCAATATTTGTTAGCTATAGCTCAATTAGATGTTTAACAGTTCCATTAAATATATACATTGTTGTTGTTGCGATGTATAAAGAAAATAGATTAAATTCATAAACAACTATGAATTGAAGTCAAAGCTAAAGAGTCTGAGGTTAAATATTCATCAGATTACTTAAATGTTAACTTAAGATGTCACCCATAAGAAATGGCGCATAGTAAATAACAACATGATAATTTGAATTCCATCATTAAATATTAATCCTTTAAAAATGGCACCTAGTCAATGACAACAAGACAATCTAATTTCAAATATAATATATACGTCCATTAGGAATGGCACCTAGCATATGACAACAAAATAAGTTAAATTCAAATATTAAGTGTTCGCCCATTAAAATGGGACATAGTAAATGGCAACAAGATAAACTAATTTCAAATATAAAATATTCATCCATAAGAAATGGCACATAGCGTATGTTGTATGATATGTTAAATTCAAATACTAAATATTCGCCCATTAACACGGGACGTAGCAAATGGCAACAAGATAAACTAATTTCAAATATAAAATAGTTCCCGTGAACATTAATTTAAACAATACAGTACATAATCGATACAATTGATTATTTGTGACTCTACTGGCAATAAGTCGCCCTGACCTAGCAATGAAGTGGTCTCTAAAAAAAATAAACTATGTTCCTAACTGTCAGATTAATTTTGAAGTTATTTGAAATTTAAGCCAAAATTGAATTTTGAAAAGATTTACATTTAAAAAAAAAAGAAGTTTAATTTGCCAAAAATGGATTTAGTTCTTACATTTTACGTAGCTGAAAGCCGGAGCTTATCCTATCCCTGATATGACTCAGGCCCAATTGTCAAGTTCGTAGCCACAGGCACCAGAATATATACCCTAAAGCACAGAAGAGGGGAAGATGGGAAAAAAGGGGGGAATAACATTCGAGAATAAAAAAGGAACACAAGAAAGCGCAAGTTGATTCGCTTCGAGAGAGGCCGTGGGCGTTCGGGAATCTTCTCGGAGGGGATCTCTTTATTTCGCAAGTCCATTCAACCCAAGGCGTTGGCTTGAACTTGCCATTCAGTCTTCACAGTCAGTATTCAACTTTCCCGGTTCAGTGAAGGTGCGTTAGGTGGTTTTGTGTCGTTCTTCCACGCAGCCCCAGTCAACAAGCAAACGGGGTAATTCTTGACTATTTATGTTTGTTTCGTGTCTATCATAAAACATCCGATGCTACAAATAGGGTCATGGGTTTCGTAATTTTACGGTTTCTGGGGGCTTTCATCAGACTCTACCTGTGATCCCTAGAGGCAAGAGAGTCGATGAGGTGAAGGCTTCACTTAAATGTTCTATTCCTTGGCCTCAAGTCAACCAACTGTATCTTACAATAAACATGAGGGCTCGACCAAGAGGAGACTCGCTCTCCCTAGAGTTTTCAAATTTTTCGCTGGAAGTGTGAGAAGGCACTCTGACCAAAGTGAAGGGCGAAGTATCACTACCACCTTCACTTGCTAAAACTTTTGCTTTCCATACACGAATTGATTTTAAATTTCTACCTTGACGTGCAAAATATTTCCGTGAAGGAAAACGCCTGGCTTTGTGAATGAGCCATTATAACTCCCGAAAAATGATAAAGTTTCTTCAATCAACAACACCATTTTAGACATGTTTGATGCGCCGAAAATGTTGTACGCATCTTTAAATACCATCATCGATAAAAATTAAGCCACGAACCATCCAACCGAGTTTTCGAATAGTTTGACAGCCCTGGGCTTCCCACGCACATAATCAGGTGGAAAATAGGTGCTCCTATAATTTTACTACGCAACTTGTGCCCTTCAAAACTCTGTAATGGAACTCGCCTACAGGTGAAGACGTTAGAGAAAAACGTAATAAAAGTCGCAATACTAACTGGTTGAGGCACAGATGAAACTATATTTATCGCAAAGATACCGCTCTTCCCGAATAATCACCCGTTTGTCTTCAAGCGCGTTCAGATTCCCGTCTTCCTCTGCTTTTTAATTACGATAAATAAGTCGCAAGGACAGATGTTACGGAGTGTTGGTGGGTGTTGACCTTCGTACTAGATGCTTCCCTCACAGCCAGCTCTGTGTCGCGTGCTTGAAAGTAAGCAGCTGTAATCATATATTTGTTTCCGCTCCTAGAGAAAATACCCATGACTTTGTCTACAAGGAGGTCTTGCAACGAAAAAATAATTATAATGCTCCATTTGTAAAATACGCCAAACATAGGTCTATATTTTTATAAAACTTGGCCTCCACATCCGGATATTAACTATTGTGTCTTCGCTTTTACGTTGTCAGCAGTAATAGGGTACCTTACTATAGTTAGACATTAATATTTGGTGTTATTGTCATCTAAAACCTTTCCTTCGCCTCATACTTGTCTGAAATGGTATTTTTGGTAGTCCAGATGACTCACTGGAAAAAAATTAATAATACCAATTTAAATGCAAAAGCTAGTTCTTGAATAATGGAGTAACCTTTTGCATTTTCACACGCCTGTATTAAATTGACTACTTGTTTAATCCATTTCCATCCTTAGTCATAAATAGTTAATAGTCATACAACTTAACAATAATAAAATAATATTTCAAAAAAACTTAATAACTAGCTTTTTTTAAATGTAGACTATATCTTTATGTACCCATTTGCCTGATAACCTTTTACATGTGTGTCTGTATACGTAGTGGTTAATCTGTTTCAATTAACTACTACCCGCTTTGATGGCCACATGGTTTAAAGGGGTACTTTCGTGTTAGACTAGACTGACAAAAACGGGGAGATCGTGGTTCGATCCCTTTCGGTTGCACTGAGGGTGGTTTTCCTAAATTATTTTACACTCTCCATCCACGCAAATGTGAATGCACTTCCTCTTAATCAAACTCCATGCTAAGAAAAAATTAATTACTTCTTTGTCTGATAACAATCTTGATAAACTATCTAAATAAGGAATCAGGATAAGTATTTTGTATTTACAACAGTATTTCCATAGTGAGGATATATTAAAACACATTGCAGATAAAAAATGCCATGTACACACGGATGGAGGTCGAACACCTTCTTCTTCTTCTGCAACTCAAGCTTTCTATTGTATATATTTATTTATTTTCTTCGCCACTAAATAAGTAGGCATGAGAAAGGATGAGTTTAGAAGAAATTTACCCATATTTGCGTTGAAGAAGGGTGGAAAATCATTTGGGGAAAAACACGCTCAATACACTTGGACGGGATTTGATCCCTGGTCTTTGCGTTACCGACAAACAAGAATAAATGAGCTTGCCATTTAAACTGCATGTCTACCAATGTAGGTTTTTACCAATTAAATCGGCCATTATCTTATTGACGGTCAATAACTGTCAATAACTTTAAAATGGTTACTATTTTCACATAAACAAACACCTTTACCAAATTCGTAATTTCAACTTTTTTTAATATTAAAATGCACCATTGTAATTCAAAGCTATTATTTTGATGTTTTTTTTAAAAAAACGATCGCATGATTCTGAGAAGTCCATTTCCTCTTCTACCAAACAAGAGGTACAAATTAGATTATCAAGCGAGGCCATAGACTAAACAATTTACCAGTCAAGTTTTGGAGCGAGAAGGGGCTACTGGTGTGTTGGTGAGTGGATGTGAACTTGTCTTCATTTACTGGTTCATGTAAAATATTGAATGGGGAAGAACAATTTTTATAGAAGAATATGGATTCCCCGCTGGAAGTGATTGAAAGTTCAGAATACATTTTAGTTAAATCAAATCCTATGAATAAAATATCTCGGTTTGAGATTGTTTATTTTTCCGTTTCTTAATTCAAGCAAAAGACTTTTAGCGTGTGGGATCACATTTAAAGTGAACTCCAAATTACTCGTGGCCCATCTTATTTCGAATCACATTAGGACTTGCGCTTAGCGGGATCCAAAGAGCGGCTCTGCAACGTATTTGTAAGGCGGTCTTGCCCACATCAAAAGGCTATTTCAAACTGTTCACATTAAGATGTAAAATTAGTGTGAATCTAGGCGCACATTTGCCTTGTTGGTGAGAATGTCTGTTTCCATTGTCGCTGTGGTGACCAGGTTCGTGGAAACGTTCACACTGCCTCTCCACCAGCTTGTCGGGGCTCGAATCCCAGCAAGGTGTTCATTGTAAGGCTTTTCTTTCAAAAAAAATTTTTCCCGCCTCCCTGATCTATGAATGTTGACGTGTTTATTTAACATCTACCCACATTTTGTTTCCGAAGGCTAGATACACTCCTTACCTTACATGGGGAAAAAATTAGGATGCTTGAAAACGTGTCTAGGAAGATAATTGGTCCAAAAAGGAATTAGACTACTGGGTTGTGGAGTAAATTACATAATGATTAGTTACATACCTCGCATCCATCACACGACTTTGTTAGGATAATCAAGTCTCGTAAATTATGGTGGGCAAGAAATGCAGCGTGAATGGGAGATTCTAGAACCATGTTCAGGGTATTAAGTGGTAAATCCAATGGGAAGAGATAATTGGGAAGACCTAGACCTAGACAAGAGGATAACATTAGAATGGACTTGAAATAAATAGGGTATAATAAGGTGGGATAGATATAGCTAGCTCAAGATAGAGATAGGGTGTAATGAGGTGTACTGGATATAATTAGCTCAAGACAGTGATAGCGTGTAATGAGGGGGACTGAATAGAACTAGTTTAAGATAGGGGTAGGTGGAGTACTTTTGTTAAGTGCGGTAATACTATATTATTATTATTATTATTATTATTATTATTATTATTATTATTATTATTATTAGCACCACGTCTTATTACCCGTTCGGTTTATACACACTTACGCTAATGTGTAATGGTAGGGTGATTGTGACATGAAATGAAGTACCTACAGTTTAACGTAGAATCCGAACCACGGTGGCGGCCTGGCATTCCCCACATTCACAAGATTGTCTTGTCAGAGGTGAAGGAAGGGTTTGTAAATCAGATAAATCTGTGCCGGGACCGAGGATTGAACCCCGGCCACCAGCACAGAAGTCAGACACCTTACCCCTAGACCACCAGGTCACCTTTGTAATACTATAGAGTAACTAATATACAGTTTAATTTTCAAAGGAAAATAGTTTATAAAAGCTACTAGATATACTTTCACGCATTTTTAAATAAAGTAATCTACCGCTGCCATTTTTTTTTAAATAGAGGATATTAATAATTAGTTACTAATAATACAGTCATATGCCATCAATGTTAGCAGCAAAAAGTTTGCGTTTTTTCAAAAGTCCATCTTTGTGAAAATTGGGCATTATTTTGTCGCTATTAGCTATTCTTGAAAATTATCCTCACTCATTGACATATAAATAAACCACTCCATTGGAAGGGATGGTATATCATATACTTCTGACTCTTGAGTCGATAGGCCACGGTTAAATCCCAACTAAGTAAGCCGGCGTTGATGTTTTTGTTCTAAAAGTCAGTGCTTAGTTATTTCCTTAAACATTTCGACCTCATCTTGTGCTCTTGGTTTAAATGATGTAATTAATGAATTAATTCAAACGGGCAAGAAAAGACGCGTATAACTGAATACAGTCATACCCCATTTTCAACCTTCCTATCTTTACAAAATGCCAGAGATGTTTTATGTATTCAAGCTCCAAAACAAATATCCGTCCCACGCCATATTGGGTGAGGCGTCCACGCCAGCACCTGTTATCAAAATATTGCACGGCATCTATTAAAACTTCGTGTTATCTCATAACCCCTCTTATCAACACTCTTCGCTTCCCTCCCTTTGCCGAGATCAATACCAAACACTTCTTAGTATACAGGATCAGGCTTACAAGCTGCAGGTTTTGTTTGCCAGATTGGAGCCCTTGCCCCTACCCTCCCAATTTCCCTACTCTACCCCTTTTCATAAACAATACTTGCAATGCTTGGGCTAGGTCTGACATAAAATTCATGCGTAGGCTATAGTTTAATCTCTATAGTGGAAACCTTATCGATGATGCTCGGGCTAGGTCCGACATGGTAATTACAGGTATAGTCACTTCTCCTAAGGAGAAACCTTATCTGTGATGATAGGGCTAGATCCAACATTAAAATCACTGGTATAGCCAGATCTCCATAGGAGGAACCTTATCTGTAATGCTTTGGCTAGGTCAGACATGAAAATCAAGCGTATAGTCATATCTCCACTGTAGGAGCCTTAAGGTCCTCGCACAGCGGCATAGTATCGAATACGTACGGTGTGTGGTTTTACATTCAGCTTTGAAAGTGGAAAGACACGTATGATATTGTCATGGTGGCCGTTGCCTACCCCTCAATACACCCTTTCAAACATTCCTCTCGAAAATCAGCATGTTTTTTTTTCAGTCATTGAGAAATCATTTCGACAGTTGTCCAAATAATTTCAAGTATATGCTAAGGCTAAAATATGTAACTTAGTCTCTCAGTATGATAGAAACGTATTAGAATGAAAGAACAGCTAAAACCCAGGATATATTCACTTTTACCCTCAACAAGCATTGCAACCCCATACAGCCAACGATCAGCTACCCATGATACCTCTACCTCATCTAAATCTTCCTCAGTCACTCCCTCAAAAATCAATATATCCTATTACTTCCCATCATCAACTTTATATGCCTCCTCCACCGGCTCATAATGTTCCTCAACATCCATCGCTTCCAACTGCATTCAACCTCCATCCTCCTATGTTTTTTTCACATGGTGTTCCTTAACAGCAAATGTGCCAACCACTAACAAAGGGATACGAAATACTTTTTATCGCCGTTGATCAAATCCTCAAAAAGTGTAAAATCTCTCCAAACACTTTTCTTAATGATTTAATGTATCCACTTCTTTTTCTCTGGCTCCAGCAACATAGCCACTACCACAATGTCCTCATCAGAGGAAGAAGACAAGGTATCACTCATTTTAATTAACAGAACAGCAATAATACACTCGCTTCTTTTAACTGCGCTGCCCTCAGGAGAATTGTAGGGTGTGGTGGGGGAAACAAGCTCTTGGGGTATACGTCATATCTACGATCTCGGTGTGCGGGACATTCGTGGCTATACGATACCATACTGCTACTATACTGCTACCATACTGGCACCGTACGTATACGATACCATGCCGGTGTGCCTAGGACCTTTATCCGTAATATTGAACTAAGTATTACAGTTGGTCTTAGTTTCTCTTCATGCTCGTCAGTTTTTCTATTAATAGGATTATGGTGGAAAGAACCTTTTAATAACTACATTATTTTTCCTAGTAACGTGGATTTTTTCCCATTCGGGCTATGAGGTTCTGTACTATGCCTAATTACTTAAAAAGATGTAGGAATTATGAAATTTATATTTAGAGGAAGTGTACCCTCATTTGCGTGGAGAGAGAGCGGAAAACCATTTTGGAAAAAAGATTGGTACGTACCCGACCGAGATTTAAGCCTAGATCTCCCTGTCATCGGTAGTATAGTCTACGGCGAGAGTAACGCCTTAGACTATGCAGCCACCAATGTGGGTGATTACAAACATAAGCTATTGTTTTTCACTCAACAGTGATAACATTTACTTTATAATTGGCAGTGCTATCTTTAAAAAACGACAGTTGTATATCACATTACATTACGTATTGATTTGTGAAAATGGTTTTGGTTGAGCGATGCAAGGACGCAAAAATCCGGCTCATGAATGACTCAAAATTATTGTTATAAATAGTCAAACATATTGTGCTCCACGTCTCCAGTCCGTCCTAATAGATTATGGATGAGGAAGGTAACATTTAAAGTAAGTGCACGTACATTTTTACGGAAGAAAAGTATTGGCGTTGTAGAAAAAAACACAGTACATCTGGCTTGGATTCGAACCCAAATATCCCCTTCATCAACAAACCAGACAATACAATAATTAAACCTTTATTTATATATGTCCAAAGATTCAGGTGGCACAAATATCGGTCAGTTATTGAAGTGCTTTTTACTTTGTCACGAACTTAACAGGTAAATAAAGTAAGTATTGTGGTCATCAAAAAAATCAAACTCGAGATTTTGATCAATTTCAACGTTTCACGACCCCCCAAATATAAAAAGTAGTTTTTGAATTTACGTCTGTCCATCTGTCCTTCTGTCTGTCTGTCTGTCTGTCTGTCTGCTGCTCTCGTAGCGAGTGGACGTGTGTGGAGCGTTGCTTCGTAAAGTTGTGTGCCACACTGTGAACTTTGTGTTTAAATATACTCGAGAGGATTTAGTGTTTCTTATTAATAGTGTTTTGGTGTGTTGTGTTATGCTATCCTCCACATGAGTGGAGGCCACTCAGGTGTGCCGGGTTCGGATCCTGGACGACATGGGATGTCGTCGAACAGGCCGGACCGCAAATTGGCGATTGTTTTGGACACCATCGTTCCCGGTAAAGTGTTAGATGATTATTTGGTCAGTGTAGGTAATGTTGTGGGACCACATAATGTTCGTTATGCGTCCAACATAAGTGGTGGACGGGTGTGTTTGTTTATGGCGGATGAAGAGAGTGTTAATAAAATGTTAGAAGATGGGGGGGTGTCCGTAGACAATATTTTTGTTCCAATTCGAAGATTTGCTATGTCGTCCACTAAAGTAGTACTTTCCAATGTCACACCAGATATTACAAATGATCTGTTGTTAACGAACTTGTCTAAATATGGGAAAATTACGAGTCAGATGAGGGAAATTAAAATAAGCTCTAGATTACCACAATTCTCTCATGTCTACTCGTTTAGACGTATTGTTTATATTATCCCTAACAGGGGAGACTCACTTCCCTTGTTTATTAATTTAACAATAGATAATATGCCATGGCGAGTATATTTGTCCACTGATGATGCTAAGTGTTTTCGATGCTCGCTTCCCGGACACATGGCAAGGAACTGTACGCAAGCTGTGTCGACCACCGAGCGGTCAAGTGAGCCCCGCCGAAACACTACTTTTAGTGATGTTGTCGCTGGAACTAGCAAAGTGACGCGGTTGACTGAGGCCAGGGGCAGCGCTGACCCCGTTAAATCAGATAATTTACCATCTGTTGATTATGTACCCACTATTAGTATACTTAATGTTCCTAAGCATCGTCCTCAGTCATTTTCAGAGATACAACAAAAACAAAAACAAGAGCGACGAGATCAACAAGAGCAACAACAAGAACAACAACAAGAGCAACAACAACAACAGAATAGTGAGGTAACAGACAGTTCTCTAGTCTTTGGGAGTGTGGAGACTGATAGTGTACTACAATGTGGTCAAAAATCGCCCGATAAATTAAGTGACTCTCACATGGAGGATAGTATCACTGGGGAGTTTTTAATACCACCTAGTGCTATCAGCTCTATTGGTGGGAAAAGGTCAATTAATGCCCTTGAGGAGTCATCAGATGTCAGTGAGGAAGATGTAAAACGTCAAGCACTAGAACATAATGATGACTCTGATGATCATTGGTCAATTGTGTCAAAATTTTCTTCGAGTTCACAGGCAGAAAAATTAAAAGTCAAAGACGCTTCGAGTATTGATGAATTAATCCGGAGAATTAATTTTAAAGACAAACAATATCCTTTGAATAAAGAAACGTTTTCAAGTTTTTTTAAAAAATCTAGGGGTTTTAAAAACGCAGCTGCAGTGGCGTGTGAGTTTACAACCAACTATAAGGACCTAGCAGAAATGTTGCATGATTCGTTATCCTGTGTCCGAAGTCACAATTTAAGACGACGATTGTTGCGTTTGATTAAGTCCCTGCAAGAAGCAGATTATTAAGTTCCAATATTATTTAATGATTAATTGATATAAAAGCACAATGTGTTTCTACCTTTCTTTATTTTTCATGATTTGTGCTTTAACTCTTAATGCACGGGGTCTAAACAGTGATGGCAAACAGTACATGCTTTCTATGTACTCAAAACGGGTAAGAGCGGATATTTTGTGTGTTCAGGAAACTAACTTGAGCTCACCACCTACGTCATATACCTTGGCAGATTTTACCTTTTTTATCGCCCCGTCAATTCAAGCTAGCTCTGGTGTATTAATTGCAATTAGATCATCTATAGACCATGAGGTTATGAGACACACTGTATTGGAACCAGGATATGCACATGTTGTAGTATTAAGAATGTTTGGTAAAATTTATCATTTTGTTAATGTATATATGCCTCAAGATAATACTCATGCCATCTTTGTGGTCGGGGTTTTAACACGATACGTACAACGCCTTGGAGTCTTAGAGAATGTGTTTTTGGCCGGTGATTGGAACGTAACGCTTCTACCAGAAGACAGGGTTAATTGTACTGAGACCAGACTAGCGCTTAGCCAGGCCCTTCAACGCCTAGTTTCACTTAATAAATTGTCTGATGTATGGAAAACCGCTCATCCTGATAAAAGAGGTTTCACATACACGGGTGTTCATAAAAATGTGCCTCGATCACGGTTAGACCGCATTTATGTAAACCCTAGCTTGAATTCTTTTGCTATACAACCAAAAATAGTTCCATCTTTTTCTGACCACTCTGGGTGTATTTGTTTGCTTCAAGTTTATGCAAAAAAGCGTAAACAGCCATACTGGAGGCTCAATATACAATTGTTAGAGGATGAACAGTACAAATTAATTATCAGTAATATTGCCAGTTTTTATTCAGAACATATGTACCATAGTAAGAACCCATTGTTGTGGTGGGACGAGTTTAAGTCAGAAGTGCGTGAAGTTTCTATGCGATTCTCTGTGGACAAGTTCAAAATTGTTTATGCGGAAATTAGTGAATTGGAAGTTATGGCTCAGCAAATTCAATCCAAAGGTATTTTGACGGCAGATGAAAATGACTTTCTTCGTCTTTGTGAAGCAGATATTAGAAAACTGTACTGTCGTATGGCCATTGACATTCAATCTGTTGAGCGTTCTCGATATATGGATACACAAGCCCCCGAGTTTCTTACACCGTTTAGACAACGTCCTGCCCATCTTTCTTTAGCATCTCTGAATATAAACGGACAAATCACATCCGACACAAATGAAATTTGTAATTATACCTGTGAACATTTTAGGAAACACTTTTCTTCACGCGTAGTAACGAGTGTTGAAGTGCCAGAACTGTATAATGGTCTTCCCACCATATCTGAAGATCAAAAGGATGTGTGTGACTCTGACATTTCTTTAGAGGAGTTGACGGAAGCAGTTCGTGCACTCAATAAAAATAAATCTCCCGGATATGATGGTCTACCATGTGAGTTCTATCAATGTTTTTGGAAGGAAATCGCACATATGTTTTTAAAGATGATTCATGTTGCTTTGGAATCTGGTAAGCTGCCATCGTCAATGAATAAATCTGTTCTTATTTTACTTCCCAAGGGTGGGGATAGGACTTTGATACATAATTGGAGACCAATTTCTTTACTTAATGTTGACTATAAAATACTGTCTCGCACCATAGCTTCTAGGATGCAAACCGTTCTCCCTGATGTGATTCACTATTCTCAGACGTTTTGCATCCCACAACGGTCCATATATGAAAATTTGCATCTTATACGAGATGTTATTCACAGTGCCAATACCAAAAATATCCCCCTCGCTGTACTTTCCCTGGATCAGGAAAGTGCTTATGACTCAATTGAACACACCTACATGTTTACCACGCTATCCAATTTCGGGTTTGGAACAAAATATATATCGTATATTCGTACCTTATATCTAAGGTCACAATGTTTGTTACGAATTGGAGATGTATTAACGGCGCCAATTACAATGTTACGTGGAGTACGGCAAGGGGACCCATTATCTGGCCCATTGTTCACTATTTGTATAGAACCTTTCTTACATATGTGTAGACAGACTTTGTCAAATTATGGGTTTAGATTGCCGTCGTTTAGTGAAGCGCTAGTTGTCTCTGCGTATGCAGATGATGTTACACTTTTCATTACCCATGATGAGGGGTTCAAGGAACTATCTACAGCATTTATGAGATATAGTTGTAAGTCTGGAGCAGAATTGAATGTGGGTAAGACTAAAGCTCTCTGGGTTGGAAATTGGAGAAATAGAACGGATGAACCCAACAACTACCGGTGGTCTTCTGAGGGACATAAATATCTTGGTATATATATTGGGAACACTGAACATTGGGTTAACCAAAACTGGGTCGAGGCGGAAAGTAAAGTTCGTCGTGGTTTGATGAAGTGGACGCGTTGGCTGTACAGGACCTCGTATAGAGGCAGAAGATTATTAATAAATCAACTCTCTGGATCTAAGTTGACACATTTACTTACAGTACTCCAACCACCAGCGAAATTCATTTGTGATATTAATAGATTGTATGTAAATATGTTTTGGAATGGCAATCATTGGTTAAAGTCACAGTACGTGTTTGCTGATATACGATTTGGGGGAGCTTCAGTTACCCACCTTCCTAGTAGAGTAATGTCTCTCCGACTCAGATATCTAGAAAAAAGGTTGATGCAAAACCGGAATTTGTTATCTTACAAACTCCACCTTGAAGGTTTAAATAGTACTTCACCTGGTGCTCTGTCGGGATTTTATAGCTCAGTTCGCAGTGCCTGGCAAATATTTGATATTCGAAAAGTTACCTGTTCGCACCCAAACCAGGTTAATACCAATGTCACTAAGTATTCCTTCTTGAGTGGTCTTCTCGGGAAATATGTAGAATTTCCTCAAAAACGTAAGAAAATGTATGTGGAATGTACCGCTAAGCTGGTTGATGGTGGTCTTACAGACGGAACGTCTAATTGGAGTGATAATGTCTTTCCATGGAGAATATTGTACCGGTACCCCACGGATAGTGGTGATGCAGACATTGCTTGGAGATTTCTTCACGACCGCCTAGTTACACCTGTTCGATTATTCATATGGAAAAGATACCACAGTAGCCTGTGCCCATGGTGTAATGTTCCTGGTACTGCTATGCACATGGTTTTACAATGTACTCGTACTGAAACGCTTTGGTTGTTTATCATGAGTTTAATAAGAAGATTGCTGAACAGAACTTTTGTAGATGAGAGCATTTTAATTCATGGTGATCAATCAAGTGAATCTGATATAGCAGGACAGTTGGTAAACTTTCTCATTACATTGGCAAAATCAACAATATACAGGACATACAGTTACTTTTTAAATACGGAGCAGTAAGTACCTGATTACCATAATTTCTTCTGTGTAAGGTTGAAATACCGACTAAAATCTGAATTTGTTAAATATAAAAATAAGGGAAAGTTGAATGAATATATTTCTTTCTGGACATACAGAAACATTTTGTGCAAAGTAGTTGGAGGAAATTTGATAGTTAATTTTTAAAGAAATGTTTTTACATGCATTATGTAGATAATTTGTATTCAACTCAATTTCTGATTCTATTGTATATTATTGTATACGTTTTAATTTGACAATTTAGTGTATTGATATATTAACTACAGATCATTAAAGAAAGAAAGAAAGAAAGAAAGAAAGAAAGAAAGAAAGTCTGTACATCTGTCCGTCTGTCTGTACCTCCAACTAGAGCCTAAATTATTTTACCGATTGGGTTAAAACTTGGTATCTAGGGCATTCATAGCGTTGCCCCCAGGGTTCGTAGTTGGATATCTAACCCTAAAATTAAGGGTAATTTACTTAAGGGTGAAAAGAGAAAAAAATCGATTTTATCAAAATCGGCTCTAACAATTTTGATTAAATTTCATTTCTAAACATTTATCATTATTACAAACAAAATGTATACTCTCAATCTTTCGTCAAAATAACTTAATGGGTTCCGATCTGATGCATAAATTCTCATTTATTATATCTTCGTAACTCTTTGAGATATGAAATTACTTATCGTTGCAAATATGTAGGTCTATTTATAATAAAAATCTTTTATTTGAAACATATTTTTATAAAATCAATCATTTACACGCTATACGTACCTATGCTAGTGTATAATGGTAGGGTAATAGTGAGATGAAATGGAGGACCTACAGCTTAACGTGGGATCCGAACCACGGTGGAGGCCTGGCATTCCACACAATCACAAGTTGTTATTAATTCACGTCGTGTCAGAGGTGAAGTGAGGGTTTGGCAATCAGATAAATCTGTACCAGGACCGAGGATTGAACCCCGGACCCCCAACACAGAAGTCTGACACCTTACCCCTAGACCACCAGGTCGCCAATACTAGCAATGATTTAACGCAATAATGATCTATTTCCTTATAGTAATTAAATAATGGCAAGTCTCTCAAAAAGTATATGTTCTTTTTCCTTTAATCTCATAGGGGAAATATTTATACAGCAATAATCTATCTCCTTTTTAGACTCATTAGTCAATATTTACATTTTTTATTGGTCAAAATTTATATATGAGGACTTTAATAGTATTCCAATGACCTGAAGGTGTGCAAAACCTAATAAAAACTTGCAAATTTTTACTGGAAGTGGACATTTTAATACAACTCTTGTGGTCCCAATATCGATCTTTTTTATTGGTCCAAATATACAAATGAGGACTTTAATTTTTTTTTAATAGAATTATAAATTTTATAACCGGAAGTCAAAAACTGTTTTACGTGAGTATAGCGCAATTTATGCTTGGGTTTGCTAGTGTTTACTATTTAGTATTACATATATTACGAGTTTTGAGTAAATTTCTCCATTTTTAAACAATAGAGCGAGAAAGTCCTTTTGGAGTTCCGCACCATTTATTTAAACTGATCTTCTAGTTTTGTCTCTTGAGATTTTATAGATTTAAAATAATTATAATTTGATTATATAACATGACGCCATTTCACACCACACCGTCACAATATTACAGAAGACTTTGGTCTCTGAACGTTCAATCAAATGCGGGAATGGAGGGGGGAAGTAAAAATGTAATTTCCTGAGCGTAATGAGTATTGACGGATCCTGGGAGGCTGAAGGCGCGCTCCAACAGACCAAGTTACCAGGGAAAGTGGTGAAATTGATTTGCTCTAACATTGTGACGAGGCCAAAATCCACTGATGCGATTGTGTGTCGTGTTACAGGCAGGCGCATGAAATATCATTCATGAAAAAAAAAATAGACAAATTAGAACTTACAATAAGTTAAAAAAAATAATAATGGGGATGAGACTTTCGAATCCTTGTACCCTTGAACCTCTCTAATACTTAAGAATGTTTGAGATTAGATAACTAGATAATTGATTTTTTTAATTTCCTACAATGATTTGGAATTATTTAGGAGTTGCTGCAATATTTATTTAGAGTTTAGACCGACATAATTTTATAAAATATAGAGATGCGTGCACGGATATTCTATTCCTCGAATTTCTCTAAGCCTATGGTATTCGAGCGATTTGAGATACGAAAAAAATAATCATAAAATTATTTCAAACCCAAATTATGAAGAATTTGACATAAAATTTTTAAGTAATTGGTAAAACTAAAAGGAATGATAGACATATGTATTTTGGAGACTAATAAAATTGCGCACAAAAAACTAGAAAACTGTATTAATATAACTAATTTATATGAAAAAATATTTTTACTATTTTTGGCGTAATAGACTTGCCAAACAAAATAGTGTTTATCATTGGCACCAAGCCTTAAAACACATTTATTTTTAAATTAAATTTTAAATATTTTTACTTTAATTTAACTGTACATTTATAAGGATTCAAGGACTAAAATTTTGATTCGAGATTTGAAAGAAAATGTAAGATTCAGATTCAAGAAATATTGGACTCAACTCATCTCTAAAAAAAAATAACAATACCCTACAATTGTAATTAACTTCTTAACTGAATGTATTATAACAAAAACTATTTTTATTTTCTAAAGCAACTTAAAATAAATGGTACGGAACTCCGCACGGACTTTCTAGCTCTATTGTTTAAAAATGGAGATATTTATTCAAAATTCGTAATATATGTGAAAATAAATAATAAATACTAGCAAGCCCAAGCATAAATTGCACTATAATTATGTAAAACATCATTTGAGTCCCAGTTTTAAATTTTATAGTTTAATTTTTTAAGAATTAATGTCCTTATTTGTATGTTTGGACCGATAAAAAAATATCCATGTTGGGTCCACTAGGGTCAACGTATTAAAATTTTGACTTCCGGTTAAAATTCTCGATATTTTATTAGGTGTTGCACATCTTCAGGTAATCGTATTGCTATTAAACTCATCATTTATAAATTTTGACCAATAAAATATGTAAATACTGATTAGTGAGTCTAAAATGGAGATAGATCATTGTTGTACAAACATTTCTCCTGAGCGGTGGAAAATTAACATTAACATTTGAGAGACCTACTTATATTTAGTTACTTTATGGCATTGGAGAATTATTGCGCTATCTCTTGACAACTAAAGCTAACAAAATTGTATTATTATAGTTGCGAGTATCTCAGAAACTGCTAGTTTTATAAAAATATATTTCAAATAAAAGTTTTTAATTTTTTATAGTACCGGTACTACAATTTTGAAATGATAAATTATTTAGTATCTCAAATAGTTGTGGGGATATGGAAACATCCACTTCTGTCAATTACCCTAAAATAATTGTCATGGGAAAATGAAAATAGCCAGTCTCTTTATAATCTTAATCAACGCCTTGATACGAATTTTAATCAAAATTGTTTTAGAGTCGATTTTGAGAAAATCGATTGTTCTCTTTTTGCTATTTATTAAACTACTCTTAATTTTAAGTTTAAACCAACACACAGAGAGACGCCATTGCCAAAACCACTTTTTAGAGTTTGGGGGGTCACGAGACGTCGACATCCATCAACATTTCAGGTTTGATTGTTTTTACGATCGCAATATTTTACCTTTAGTGTTCGAAAAGTTCAAATATATATATATATATATATATATATTTATTTATTTATTTGCGTATAGCTTGAAAGTTATTGATTTTATAAAAATATGTTTCGAATAAAATATTTGTAATATAAATATCTCTATATATTTGCAATGATAGGTAGTTTTAAATCTCAAATATTTTCAGAGATATGATTAAAAATCGAAATTTAAACATTTGACCGGAGCCCTTAAATTCATTTTCCTAAAATATTGAGAGTAACCATTTTGTTTGAAATATTTATACATACTTATGATATATCAAACTCTTCATCTCAGCCGTTAGCATGTACATGTATGTATATTCCGTTCAAGATAGGTTTTTACCTGGATGACAGTTCGAAAATCATAAGTTTAGGTTTTGGGTTGCCAACACTTGTAAAATATCACAGTTTTGTTATAAATATAAAGATCTTTAATTACCTGTTATATATTACATTTAAAATAACATAAACTTAAGTTTTCTCATACTATTTTTTTTTTTTTTAATAATTTCTTTTTATTCAACTCGAAACAATATTTTAAACCTAATTAAAAGTACTTATTTCTCGTTTTGGAACGTTACTGATTTTGTGTAACATAGTGCACACATCAATATCTTTAATACAGGCATCGTATTTACTTGAAAAAGAGAGAATTTTTGTCATTTTTTTACATACAATAAATGATTTTATGATTATTTTATCGTATTTTGAACTATTTAACTGAATAAAATATTTTCATCAACTGCGTGTTTGCATCATTGTAAAAAAACTTGTTTACCGTTATGTTCAATCATATGGTTTAGATTCGTCAGTCGTCATTTTGAAGCTATGTTCGTTACAAGTTTTTGTGAAAGTGGTGTTAATATTTTATTTAAGGGGAATAAAACTATAAATAAACTTTGTGTCTGACCTCAAATAAACATAAATAATATTAGCCTAAATTTCTGTGGTTAACTATCACATTAATATATTACCATCTGTTTTCATTACAGTCATCCAAAGTGATAGATGTCAGCTGTTGGCGTAGTGATATATTAGGGATTACTTCTAGTAACATTTAGAGCTGTCATCCAGTTAGACTTAGCTCGTGAATGACTTATATGTCTAATGAGCTGAGTCCTTGGCTATATTCTTGCCATTGTCACGAAATTGATCCCCTTTGAGACGAGTGTTTCCTTACTAAAATTGATGTATTGACGGGCGTTGGAACGGGTTTTATGTCTGGTCTAAGAATTATTCTAGTTTTTAATACTTGTGTTTGCGTATAGCTTAAACAGGTAGTAAAACACGTTGCAAAAAGTAAAAATTGTTTGTTGAAATAATTGGATGAGTGGAGTGATGTCCTTTTAAAACTCGACTGTTTGGCATTTTGTCTCTTGTATCTGTTTGTTCCGTGACCTTTGCCCAATGTTTGAACCAATTTTAACGAAATTAATAATGAATATTCTTTGAACATAGTTAAAATAACACAAGTCTATATTTTTTAAATGCTGAAATATATCGCTATACCGACGTCCTAAACCACGTGAACAGAGGTTAATATCTATGAATATAACTTAGTATTGATTATCTAAGTAGTATTTCTTTGTTTTTTGTCTAACTTGGAAAGGAAACATATCAACTTGAAATTCAATGATAAAGTAGAGGCAATATTTTAAATTGAAACCCAAAGATTAATTCTAATAATATGGATGTAACGAAGTCTACTGTTCACAGAACTACTAGTAAGTTGCTTAAGAAAGCGCACTTTAAATAATCCTAATAAATAGTAAAACAATATGTAATTTTCATCTTTGATCACAACTAAGGATGTTCTAAAAATGCAAGTGAATTAGCTACTATCCTCTTTGTTCAGAGTTTTTCAGCATAACAGCCACGTCATAGGGCGTTCACCTTGTCACGCGACGCACGAAATATTAATTACACTAGATGGCACACACGTGCATGCATGCATACATGTTGGCTGCTGGAATATTATTAATTAAGTTTCGAATGTACAATTATTTGATTTAAGGCTTAACCTTTTCAATGTTTCTCTGCAAATCAATATTTTATATTATAGACAATGACTGTCATTGGTTGATACATGGGCTATAAACTTGCGTTGTTTCCGATGACGTGAAGGGTGGAGTTGAATCCCCAGCGCGTTTAGGTACTTTTTTGCACTTTTTATGACATGATCATTTTTCGAACAAAATACATTAAATATTACTCAGATAGATACATTTATTTTAATTTTCTACTTCAGCTGCTTCATTTGCCGCGTGGTTTAAAGCATTGGTTCCCAAACCAAGGGTGGTGACCCAAATGAAGGTCACAAGGATGTTCCTTAGGGACGTGGGAAAGTCTCGAAAAAAATGGTCAAATATTAGGAAATTTTACAATTACTAACACTACATCAAACGGAATATTATGAAGGGATTGCCCAAATTGCGCCAATACCCCCCTTCTCAAGACCGGACCAGAATTTCGCCAACTGTGAACATAAACAAATATGAATGCTATAGCGGACGGTAAGGACACAAGCAAAAAAAAATTAACTAACTATATTTAACTATATAAAACAAAATCAAACATTAAAACGTCACAGTAAAATTTACATTTTAAGAACATTGTCAATAATATCTAAATGTAAGCTAAATTATGATATAATAACAACAAAAATAACATAAAAAACAAGTCATACAAAGGAAGTTTGGAGGGGCACACACTTAAAAGAGCTTAATCCATATATTAACAAAATCGTTAAAAATAATTTCAAAATATTTTGAATTTTTGAAAACTAGTCATCAGCAAACTAAAAGAAAATTAAAAGAACTTCGCCCCAAAAACCAAGTGTACAGTATTAATTGTCATTTTAATTACACCCAACGTGTATGTTTTAATCAAAATGGTTAAAGCTATTTTTGAGAAATTTCGAATTCTTTTAAAACTAGTCATTAGTAAACTGCCTATAATTCAATTATTTTTTCTGAATATCAATTATACAGGGCTATTCAGAATTTTTAAAACTCCCCAGATATGCTCTTTGATTAAAATTACTTAAGCCGATGATTGGTAAGTTGGTGCTCAAATCCTGGTCGAGTGATCTGGAGGTAGTTTTTCCTAAATGGTTTTCCACTCTCCCTCCAGGCAAATTTGGATTCAATTTCTCTACATTCAACCTATATTATCACAAAGCCCACTATAATAATTAGCACATAAAAGTATAACTCAAACAGGTAGTAAAACGCAGTGCAAAATAAAATAAAATTCAACAGTGAAAATTATAATAAACTATCAAGTCAAAAATTATAACAGTATTTATGTAAAGTTGTAAAATAAATAGTTTCGCTTACTATGCTTGCACCAAATGAGATCGACAGCCTAGTATCTTGGTTTGTGGAAATGTTGACACGATGCACTCGTGAATCGCTTGCTCGAAATCAATCACAATGTATAAATACAAGAGTCAAATTCAATATAAAAATATAAATATACAACCAATGAATATTGAAACTTTGATGTTTAACAAATATAGTGTAACAAATGTGAGTATGGAAGACTTAGATATATATGACTAGATTAAAGATAAAATAAAAATAAAAATTATTATGACATTATAAAAGTAAGACTATCTTACATAAAATACATATAACAAATAACATTTTAAAATAATAAATTAAAACATAATAGTTTAAGTCAATAGATGAGTAAGAAAATGTAAATTGATAATATTATGGTTGCTAATTTGTTGGATGTTAAAGATTGGAGAATAAATTATAAAATTGAAGTTTATATTTTTTAATACTGAATTCTTATCTGATTTGAATGCCCTTGTTCCTTTTTTCTTTCAAGCTGGTATGAATCAGCTCAAAGTTGCTGCGACATGTTTCGGCGTAACAAATGACGCCATCATCAGGCTATAGAATAAAAATCAAAACAAGTTATGGCACAATCCAGTGTGAATTATTAGACATGAAAATTTATACTGTTCAAAAGTTAATTTTGAACATAATATGAAGGAAATAAACCAAAGAAAGAAATAGCATATTTACCAGTTAACGCCTTATTAATATGAGTCCGTCTGTCATGAAGAACGGAACTGATCTTAGGAAGTGTAATAAAATCATGTGTATATGAACTGGGTTCCTGATATGTTCTAGAAGAATTTCGTAAAAAGTCAAAGATAATGAAAAATGCTTGGTTGTGGTAACTTAGTGATGTTGTAGCGTAAGAACAGATAGATAATATTTGAAACATAAATGAGATATAAAAATGGAAAATATAAATTAGAGAAGGAGAATGACAAGTAAGGGAAATGGAGAAAGGGTACTAATCTTCTCGACACTGGCCCGAACAGGTCACAATGTATAAAGGTTGAAGGTGAAGTTGTCTCTTCTCGCACTCCTCCTTTAGGATTCTCATAGTTTCAATGTAGCTCTGCTTTTTCTTGTCTTTAAGTAGGCAAAAACCAGAGGTATGTATGACCCTTTGAAATACCCGTGTACAGTAAAACGCTGAAGAAAATGTTTAGGTGCGTATTCAAAGGTTCCATCCATTAACATAATTTCATTCTGACACAAATACTCAAGATTTGAGTCACAAGAAAATATCACAACCCCTTATCTTTTTTCGTTTATTAACAAAACGTTTTCGTCTAGATTAGTATTTAGTTCAATTTAATCTAAGACAAATTGAATTTCTTCGGAAGACTTAGGCAAATTTGACAGTTAATGTTATTCCTGAAACATTTCATGTCCTTGTGGGTCAATGTTTTTATAGTTTTTTCTCTGTATGTACCTCTTATTGGATCAACTTTAAAGGCCTTACTTCAATCGCCTCAGCTTTCCTCTTAACGGCGTTGCTGATGGATTCTCTGTTCAACTCTTGATCTAGTAGTGGTTCGTGATTGTGTTGGTCTTCCAATCCGCGAGGAAATATTTCCGCCATCAAGTGTGAATATTTTGGCCTTACAGCCCTTTTTAGTGCATCTCCACCTCTCTTACCTCGTCAAATTCAATTGATTCACCTGTCGATACGTATAATTATTATAGACAATAGGATCGATCCCTCTTTCACTTTAAATCCTTTCCATATCAATAGTTATTGCTAATATCATAGTCCACACCAAACCCGAACAAAAATAAAGTAATTGCACATCTGGACAGTTGCCGTTGCCGAGATAATTTGTTAATACTGGCCAGACTTTTGTAAGAAAAGCTAATACAGATCTTGTTGAGGGCTCTTAGGGCGTTTTTACATTCAGGAAGGGAAGACAAGACGTGGCGAGAGCTTGTTTGCGTTGATGTTTGTTTATTTCGTCCCACCTCTTCTACCTGAATTAGACTTGGCGCAATTCGGGTCCAGCTTAAGTGAACAATTTTTAATCTCTTAATTACTGGCGCAGTTCGGGCTTGCCCATTATGAAGAATTGTTAATTGAAAAATTAATTAAAATAACTTTTGAACGCGCCTGTGCTTGGAATTTTGGAGCTAGCTTAAAGACAAGCCCATTCTCACTCGTGAGGTTGAAATGGCTATTTGCCCTCTTTTGACAATATATCCTATATGTGTGAACAATAATTTTCAGGTCTTGTAACGATCAAGAAGACTCTCAGAACGTTTGGCGTTGTTCTCTTCTCACAAACATAGGACTCAAACTCGAAGAGCTCACCAATAAAATAAAGCAGTATCACGGTTGTAACTGAAAAACTGTTTTTGAACCATAACCAATTTTGCAATGAAGTCACATTTTTACAGAAAATTATCGTGTAATTTTCTGTTTGTCAGATTAAAGAATTACTAAAATTAGTTCACTTTAACTAAAAACATTTTATGTATACAATAAAAACTCAAAAGATTCCTCCCCGAGATTTAAATACCTTTAAAGTACTCACTGAAATAGTATTTTTAGTAAAATACTGAACATCGTTGATGTCACTTTTTAAATTAGAAATTGTACTTTACATTTTGTCTGTTTAAAAGGTTATTGAAATTAGTTCTTTTTTTACTATTTAAATGAATTCAATTAGATTAATTTAAATTAACAAATACTTTTGTGAAAATATTGGCAATGGAAACTACATATAATGTTAATTTGGGTCGCCAGGCCGGGAAAATGTAATATCTATGGTCACAATCAAAAATTTTGGTAAACACTTTGTCTAAGGTGCTACTCTCGTGTTAAACTAGACTGCCGATGACGGGGAGATCGGTGTTCTAATTCCGGTTGGGTTTACTGAGGGCGATTTTTTTTTTCCAAAGTGGTTTTCACACTCCCTTCACAAAAATGCATGCACACTTTCCCTGAATTAAAACCTTCCTCATCCCAAATTCATCAGCATAATTAGTACATATGCGTATAAAACGAACAGATAGTAAGACACGGTGCTAATAAAATAAATCCTCTTATTGTCGTCGCTTTGTTGTTTGAATATTTGTCATGGGCATTGCGTAATTTTATCAGGAATTTTTCTTTTAATTTAAAAAGTTTCTGGTAAAATATTCATGACAAATATTCAAGAATTACCATAGGTTACAGTAAAAATATATTCTTATTTACCATGAAAAACAATATTCAGGTACACATTTTGAACTAAGCTACATCTTAAAAGCCTTTTTTGAAAAATTTCAAATTTAAATTCCTTCTTAAGTAAGCTACACTTAAATTAATTCATTTAAAAAAATCAACATATTATAATATTAATAATCATATAAAATAGAGTGCAAATACCAATTTTAAACAAAATTGTTAGATCTGTTTAAAAAAACTCAAATTTTTCTAAAGATCATTCATCAGTGAACTACTACTAGGATATGTGAATTTTCCTAGAAAAAATACATAAAACCCATTATTTATGATGTAGAAAACTCTAAATATTTCTATTTGAATCAAATCGTTAAAACAATGTTTAAAATATTCAAATTTAAAAATAACCAGTCCTAGGTAAGATACCCTTAAATGGCCTTCCTCCCCCATTGAATATACAGTTTTATTTGTCATATCAAACATTTATTAGATTTCTTCAATCTTCAAAATCGTTGCAGCCATTTTCGGAAAATTTGGAATTTAAAAGAATCAATAATCAGTAAACTACCCTTAACTGAGGGCTTAGGTCAAATAAACAAAACACCCCATAAAACCTTTTTTGGATTCGTGGCCAGGGACAAACAGACTGGATGGTAAAATCTACTTTTTTATAATCAATATCTTCTTCACATTTTATGTAGAAACTATATTTTTTATTACAAATTTCTAAACAAATTTGATAATTAGAACAAGTTTTAGTTTAACTACACTTATTAACAAACTTAAAAAAAAAACGACATCATATTAGAATGGAAATATAAATCACTTAACAACTTCCTCCTCAACTCTTAACACTGACAAGTGTGGACCACTTAACAAGTATTTGTACAAGAATACATATTTATAATATGTGGGACGCTGGCTAATTGTTTTACCATACTCAGCATATTGTCGGTTTAAACGGATACATCGCTTAGAACCTCTGGATGTCTTATAAAACTCAACACACTTAAGAACTAGGAGACAAGGGATATACACAAGGGAGCTATGGCTGCAAATATGAGATTACACTGACAATTGTGACTGTTGAAAAATAGATGTGTTTTCAAAGGAGTGTTTTTTTATCACCAACAAATGATCAGTGTATAAATTATAACATTAGGTTGGTATCTATGACCAGGGACCCAACCAGGATTTTGAGTTGGGAAGGGGTGTTTTTTTTTACATATTAATTTTTATAATTGCAACATTATATATTTCAATTACTGTAATATTGGGGATTTGAAGTATAGATAATCAGATATGCCCCCTAAAAAGGTTTCTCCCCCGGGAAAAATCTTTGATTAAATTCCGAAAGGTTCTTTATTACATCTTAAAATAACAACTAAAAATACCTTTTACATATTAATTAAGAACGAGAATATGGTCAATAAACAAAATATAATTAATTACAGCTAAGACAACGTTCATAGCACTAAACAGGATTCCATTCACATTTTCCCTCTTTTATGCATGGTGGATATTCGAAACGAAGTCATTCCAATTATTGTACACGAGACTTCCGAATCCACAATTGTACTAGATTATTGAATATTCAATTTTATATTATTATTAAACACCTAAAGATATAACATCTAAACCCTGAGTTTACCACTTATGTTTGTTATATCACTTGGACAAAACCATTTTACTTTGACCTTATCTGAGTTATAATATTAAAAGTAATAATTATAACATTAGCTAGAGCCCCAATTTTAAATATAATATGTTAGAATACTGTATGCTCATTAATATTATATATTTATAATCACTTCCACAGCAATATATCGTCTGATGACACACAACATATGGACTAACATATACATATAGTGTGTAAATATATTTTAATAACATTGCTAAATATTAAATAAACAAATACAATCCTGTAGCCAATATACCGCCTTTATTTAGTTAGTTAAACAAATAGAATATATTATTGGATGTATTTATAGATTCTAATTTTTATCAAATATGAATTTTTTAATTCAAAGATCGATATACTTTGGTGTGTTCGGTCTTTCAATAGTCCGGCTCAGGAGGCCGAGGATCAATTCTGAGCTTTGTGCACTTAGAGGTGGAGGACTAGGAGTCAGGATTGTTCCATAAGAGAGGTTCGAGGTGTGAGGCATTATCTTATATCCAGAGTAATGTTGATTGATGTATCATTTATTTTTTAGTCACGAGTATTATTAATACGTTTTCAACTAAATGTTTATATCTAGCAAATGCTTCACAAACTAACTTTACTCCGCCTCTTATTACCCATCGATATTAACGGGCTTAATTGAATTAATGGGGTAGGGATGATAAAAGTATAAATTAGAGTAAATGTATCCTAATTTTCGTGGAGAGAGTGTGGAAAACAATTGAGGGAAAAACACCTTCGAAATTAGGAATCCGACCTCCCCATCACTGGCAAACCATTCCAGATAATCTTGACATTTATTCCGCGTGCCCACAAAGGCAGGTCAAAATACCTTAATTTTAATACAAGCCCACCCATTGCCATGCCCCTCAATTCATCAGTTTATCCCTGTGAAAGAGTGAGACAGTTTCTCTAATTCATACATTTTAGGCCGTGCTTGACATTGAACTCGAAACTCTTAGCTCAGTAGCCAGATGTGCTACTGACTGGCCTAAGGTGTTGGGTAGTATCATTTATTTAATATTCCCAATCCTCATCCAGCTCATTTAAACTATATATTTCTACTGGGGATTCAAATGGCCAGCTCTAAACCAATCAAAACATTTCATATTCATCTGATCAGCGGGGATAGAAATAGTTCCCATTTTGTCCACTTTGTACCACGCTGAAATGCTTCTATGAGCTCATTAGTGAGAATAGAATGGTATTCCCATTACATTGCAATATCTATAATTATGTAAATGTGTACATATGATTGAATTACATCCACATGTACCCTTCATTTATCCTAAAGGTAACAAGCATCCCTCACAGGTTTACACTATTACCTAGCTTGTAATTTAGGGCCACAGCGCAATCCGTCAAGCTTAGACTGATACCTTTTAGGTTCAATAGAGTTTACATATTTAGCGAGTAGTAAAATACAGCGTTTATATTTGACTTTGTTTATTATGCACATTTTACATAATAATAGTGGTACAAAGTATTCTTGGAATATCACTCTTACTTTGCCTGTCAATCTTGTACTCTTTAGACCCGCCTCGGTGGCGTAGTTGGCTAACGCGCTTGTCGTGTTGAGCTCGACTGCTGAGGACGGGGAGATCTAGGTTCGAATCTCGGTCGTGTGAACTGGGGGTGGTTTTTCCTAAATGGCTTTCCACTCTTCCTCCACGAAAATGCGGGTTCACTTGCTCTAATTCAACCTTCCCAATTCCTAATCCATTAGAGTAATTAGTACTTAAAGCGTATAACCCGAACGGGTAGTAAGACGCGGTGCTAAATATTGTACTCTTTAGCACTTTCATCTAATTTTATTTTTACCCTGTGGTCCCGTCTGCCGACAACCTGGCTTATTACCACGGACCACAATTTGACAACCACTACCTTACCGCTCTACGGGGTGGTCTACGTCCCGTTTAGGGGCTGGTAAGGGATCTTAGGTAAGGAAGATAAGCTCTAGGTAAAGTGTAACTTTAAGTAAAATAGCTTTAGATTGTGTTGTGCGTGTGTGACACGGGTAAGCTGTGTGATTTGTGTTACTTTATAAACTGTATAAATACTGACTATTTGTATGACTGTTTTATTAACCGAGTGATGCGAGGTTCTGTTTTAATTTAAGCATTTGACATTTCGTCTGTCTGTTTGTACGGATCTTTACTACTCGATATCTGTCAAATGTGTGTGGACCAATTTGGACAAACATTGCTAGGGATATTCTTTTACCCTAAAACAAAAGATGTTTCAATCTGATTTTTCGTACCAATATGGCTGTCACTTGGAAGGTTTTTTGTTCGATAGCTTATTTCAAGTGTTTTTAATTCCAAAGCAATCGATCAAGTATCCGGGGAGTTTTTATTTTTTTATTTATTTTTACATATATTGCGACACTGACGTTTTAAACAGTGTGAACAGTGGTTGTTATTTTACAATTGATTATAGTATTAAAATTAATTTGTTTTATATCTAGCTTGATCCCCTAGGAAAATTAACTTCAAATTTAAGGAGAAGTTATATTATATATTTCCTCTTAAAATCCAACAATATGAACACGGAGGGAGTCGGAGTCTACCGTTCACAAAATTACTATAGTCAAAATGTTTCGTTTCTTCATTTCAATTTATTCAATAATTTTCGTGTTGGTAATTTTGCCTTGTAAAATAATTTGTTATCTCTCTTTTGTTTGTTTAGTAATTATGGTCTTGATTATTCCATCCGTGTTATATATTTTTTTAAATTAAATAATGTACCTCAATATCCGAGTAAGAACTCACGATGTATTACAATATAAAGTTTTTATATATCATGTCTGCTGAAAGTAACGTGGGAATGTGAAGCTTTGCCCCCAAGTGCAGGATTTGTTTAGTGTCCTTTCCCAATAACGTATATATATATATATATATATTAATGATGGTTGAAGAAGGTTCTCTCAGGTGTCTACGAACTGAGGTTTTTTCATGTGTTTCGTAAATTATCCGCGATTATTTAGTCACAATATTTATGACTTAACGTTAAAAGAAGAGATGGTGCAATTATATTAATGAAATCAATTTTTTTTCTTCAATTTAATAAAGCTCAACGTAATACAAGAAAGAGAATGAAATGTGAAACATTTCATAGTAATTATCTTGTGCACTGGTTGTAAAAACAAATCAGAATTTTTTCACGTACCTGGAAAACCGGATAAGCTGTGAAAATCCAGGGTTAAATTTGTGCCTATAATAAACATGGAAAACAAGGAACATTTTGCAAAAAACTGATAAACATACTGGAATATCTCTTAATCCTGGGCGGCCCAAAGTAAATTTCATACCCGGGCGGGATTGCTTTGTGGCGACCACCTAAATAACTGGTGGATAATATAGTCCATTCATCATAGGAGTGGTGTTAACTGAAAAAAAAAAAACCCAAACCTAACATCTTTAAACCTAACATAGCCTGGGCGTGATAGGAAAATATTCTGGAGGGGGAACTTCACAAATGTTAACTATACGCTAAACGTTTCATATCGAGATTATACAAAAACGGTTAGAATTACAAAAATAGCTATAAAAACCTATTTTGTAGAAAATGTGATCTTCTATTTTCTCACTATAGGTTTAACAAACACACTGACAATATGAACGGTTTACGTTATATTTGTATAAAAAAAAATTTAGGGTGCCATTCTGTCAAGATGGTAAATTTAAAATAATCTTTTGAGAGTGGCACTAAATTCTAATTTACTACCACAAAATTATACTAATATGTAAAATTGCATGTTAATGTGAAGAAGTAAACTATTGTTTTGATTAGCAACTCCACTAAATTACGCCTAGTTTATGTTAGGTTTGGGGATTATATTAATATCACGTCCCGGCTATGTTAGGTTAAGTTTAGCCCTGTTTGGCGCCCCCTTGAGCTGGCGCCCCGGGCAGCCGCCCGGTTCACACGGCCCTTAAGCCAACCGTGCTGTTAATTTAAAACATTTAACTGGAAGTCTTAAATCATAGGCCCTTGTAGAGAATAAAAACCTAGGTAAAGAACTAGGCACGCAGATTCGAACACATATCCTAGCCCCTTATCCTCTCTTGAAACTACCGGTTGTGTAGTGACTGCATATGGGTACAGGGGAAAAAGTGGTTAAGTCACATTACACACATTTTCCAGGATAACAACATTTGATATGATAGAGAACTCTCTTGACTATAATCTAAATTACATTAGAAAGGTCTGATGATTGTTTTACTGTGCTGGAAGTTTTGTTATCTGGCGTTGTCTCTCTACTTTAGTACCCAATTTTTATATTCTACCCCTTTTGAAATTTCACACTTTTAGAATTATACGGTTATACGGGGCAATCCCTCTACCCGGGGTTGATACAGTATATTACGGGCAAGGGCCCATATAAGGAATCATTATACAAACAGGGACTAGTGGAAACAGATCTATGTGAGTGTGGAGTTAGAGCGACACCGGACCACGTGGTGCTGGAATGCGAGCAACATGAGATGATGAGAAGGAACTGTCAGATATTTATACAGGGGGAACTTGTGGGCAACGTCCTGAGGGATAAAGAAAAATGTAAATATCTTGACACAATAGCGGATAACATATCACAATGAAAGAGGAAAAGGTATATTGAGGGATTACAGGAGGAAAGAAGGGAGGGAGCGAGAAGAGGAAGGAAAGGGAATGTAGCAGATGAAGAAGAGAGAGTTAGGGAAGAATATATGAGGGAAGACAGAGGAACAGAGGAGGAGGAGCTCAGTCAATGGGAGAAGAGTTCTGGATAGGATTGAAGGAGTGTAGGAGTGTAGGAGGACAAAGGCAAGGAGGGATGGAAAACCTGACGGGCCAGAAGAACTCCACGCGCAAGGAACAGGGAGGAGCTAAGACCGTGAAGAGGTGAAGAGAGCTGCACCGAGAACAGGGAGGTTTCCTGAGGCCAGGACCAGTTGGGCGTGGAAGCTCGGACTGAGGTGACCGGCAGCTGGATTCCATCCAAGGAGGTGAAGAAGACTGAAAAAAGAAGAATACAAGAGAAAACTAGAATTAAGTAGGTTAAGATAAATTGTGTGCAAAGGGACAATAAAAAGAGAAAGTGAAAACTTTAGATTTAGATGTAGATTAGTTGTAGGTTAAGGTTAGAGTAAGAGGTGAAGGAGGGAAGAGGGTAATGATGGAGGATAGGGAGGAAATTGTGGAAAATTAGGAGGTGAGATGACACAAGGAAAGGGGGCACTGTAGGATTAGGTAGATAGTTGATGTAGCAAACAAGGGATATAGAATAGGGAAGAAGATGGGAGTAGAAGAAAAGGTAGGGAAGTCACGGCGGCCTGGACCAGTCGTGGAAGCCATGACTGGAAAAACCGGCAAGCTGTGGCTAACCGAAGGAAGACGTAGGAGTAGAATGTGGAGAATGGATGATGGATAATAGAAAAGTTAGAGATATATTGGAATTGTTAGTTTTAGGTAGTTTTAGTTAGGTTAGGGTGCATTCAAGTGGGATCGCTGGAAAGTAGTTGGTTGCTACCACCAATAGGGCGCCTTCCCAGGTGGCGGATAGGGGGAAGCTCGTCGCCACCACTCGGCTCCGCGGCGCTGTAAGCTTCGTTTCGGCTGTCGCGGTGATGAGTGGAGGCGGAGGGTGCCGGGCAATTAAAATACCCGGGGCGGACCAGTAGCACTATAAGATCTAGAAAGGAAATAGCACCATATGCCAATTACTAGGGATATAGTATTGTATAAAATGGATAAAAGAGGAATGAAGATTGTAACGAATAGGATATAGGTGCAAAACATGGCCTGGATTAAATTTTAGGCGCCAGGCCATAAATAAAAAGATGGTAAATGGAAAAAAAAAAAAATCCCGCTACCTTCATGCCAAACAAAATTTCAAGTTTCCAGACCAAGGGTTCAGGTAAATATGGTGATGAGTGAGTTAATTAAGTTATATAACTTTCTACTCTTATCTACCCTCTTAGCGGATGAAATTTTATTATTATTATTATTATTATTATTAGCACCGCGTCATACTACCCGTTCGGGTTATACGCACTTACGCTAATGTGTAATGGGTAGGGTGATTGTGATATGAAATGAAGGACCTACAGTTTAACGTGAAATCCGAACCACGGTGGTGACCTGGCATTCCCCACATTCACAAGATGTCTTGTCAGAGGTGAAGGAAGGGTTTGGAAATCAGATGAAATTTTAAAAACCTCTTATAAAGAAGATCTCACCAAATTCTTCTCTAAAGGAACATTCATTTTCAATTTCAAGGCTCTTTTTCCACTAGTTCAAAAGATATATAAATAAATTAACATAAAATTTACCCCCTCTAATATCCCCCTTCAGGGGTCAAATTTCTTGCCTAGGGCCTAAAAGGAACCTTCACACAATGTTTCAAGCTTCCAGCCCCAAGTTTTGGGGAAATACGGTGATGGGTGACTGAGTAGGTTTAGCCTTTTATGTGTATATATATGCATAAATTAGAGCATAAAGAATGTTTTAGAGGTCACAATTTTGTTAATGGAGGCCTTAACAGCAATATTACTACTTTTTGATTGTAAAGTAGATTATTAATATGAACTCTTCTTATTATATATTCGTATAATGTTTTATAAAATGTCTAACTCATTGAGTTGCTGATCAATCTGTCAGATTGTGTCACGAGCTACCCAGATTAAGGATTTGCACTATCGCTTATTGGCTACTAGCAATCCCGCACGGCACTTCCCGTGACCTACTGTGGCATAAGAATTATATAAGCCCCCTCCCCTCCACACTGCTCATGACCCACTGTGGTATAAGAATAATATAAGCCCCCTCCCCTCCACACTGCTCATGACCCACTGTGGTATAAGAATAATATAAAGCCCCCTCCTCCCCCATGGTTCCCAATTTCATTTTGAAACGCTATCTCTGAAACGTAATTCTAAACCAGATTTAAACATACTTTTTTCAAAAATGTGTTAAAAATAGCCTAATTAAAAAACTAATTAAAAATTTAAAAATCCGGCTTGAAGGTGGATTTGGAACCACTTCCGTCCACCTAAGTTAAAAACTTCTTATCTCTGCGTGCCGTAGATTTTGGCCGGGCAACGCACACAAACAAACTAACACACTCACAGACAAGCACTTCCTTTTAGTATTGTATAGATTATTGTGACAAGTACCCCATACATCACACCTTTGAGCAATCATAGGTAAGTTCTGTGACTTGGATTCGTTTCGTATTGGAGTTAATTCAAAATATATTATTATTATAATTATTATCATCATCATCACGTCTTACTACACGTTCGGGTTGTACGCACTTACACTAATGTGTAATTGTAGGGTGATTGCGAGATGAAATGGAGGACCTACAATTTAACTAGGAATCCGAACCACGGTGGAGGCCTGGAATTTCACACATTCACAAGATGTGATTAATACACGTCTTGTAAGAGGTGAAGGAAGGGTTTGGCAATCATATAAATCTGTGCCGGGACGAAGGAGTGAACCCTGAACCCCCAGTGCACAAGTCTGACAACTTACTCCTAGACCACCAGGTTTACAAAATAGCTAGTAAATTTTGTACTGGAATAACCTTTTTAATACCAGAAAATACAAGGTATTTTAATTTTTTTAAAGCATAACGTTTCACTCCCATTCGATTGCATTTATCAAAATGTTCACCTGTAAGCCTACTTCGTTGTTTTCATCTGTCTTCAGCTGAAAATGATGGCTCACACAGGTTGATAGCGTAGAGCAATGCCTTCACTCCAAGTGCAACATATATCAGAACTTGATAATTTTCCTTCTAGAGGTCATGTATTTTCCTATACTTTGGAAAGTAAATAAATATTTATTTTTTGATCGAACAATTGAAAATATCGCCGTGAGTTACTCGTAGATCACTAGCTACCGTTTGGAGACCCTGCACTATGGTCTATAATGATGAATGAGCTGGAAGTTTTGCCTATTAAAAATATATATATTCGCGTGTATATCAATCCCAAATTTTTTTCGTACGTCCCAATGAGCTAGAAAGCTGTAATTGGGAACCATAGTAGAGGATCTACACAACAGGTGGGCAAAAACTATTTAAAAAAAATAAATCATTGTTGACTCAAAGAAGAGGAAATAGTATCACTCTAAACGCCGTTAATAAGTTTGTGGCCGTATTTACGTCTAGATAATTGGTCTCCCACGTGGCATGGTAAGGTTGCGCATTGATTAGAACGTTTTGACCTTCGAATCGGCGTACGGTTTCTCTTACATAAACATATTAGATAAAAATGGACGAGTGGAGGAAATTATAATATACTTAAAACAAGTGTTTATAGTTCGTTACATAACAAAGCCTAACCTTTCATGCACGTACACATTTAAGGTTAGGTGAAGCTAGGATGGTTAGTATTTTTGTAATCAACATTGATGGTGTATGGATCGTGTCGAATGCAAATAAATATAAAAGGAATTAAGTTCACCTCCGATGTCTCCATTTTTACTTAATATTATTAACTGATAGAAAAACTCTTTTTTCCATCATCCGTTTGTGATCCAGGTCCCTTCATGCTACATAACTGCCATGTCACCGATTGAGCTACTAAGGGAACCAATTTTTAATAATGCATTAATTTTCACATTAACTGTCAATATATCGAGTACTAAATCTCATTCCCAGAAAATAAAAACATCAATATTTCGATGGTTTGAAACATTTTTCGCTATGATAGTGGCGGAGTCTGTCGTCGTGTCAATTCTTCCGTGTCTCCTCTGGCTCTGATGACGTCATACCTTTAGGTAGGTTTGGTTGCGGGAAGTGAAGGGGGAGGCGTCAGCACACCAGTCTCGACTGAGCCACCGAGATCAGTTCAGTCGACCCTCGTCTGGTCAGCGATACGGTTGTTTATACTGCAGTTTGTGCGCAGGCAATCGTGCGGTAAGGGTCGTGAGTTCTTGACGTGTGTAAAGGATACGAATAATTTTTAAAGTGTTTTTTTTAACCATTGACGTGATACGTTATATTTGCATACAAAATATTTCAATCTAGGAAATAAACTCTTTTAATTTTCCTTACTTCGTGAGAAAATAATAAATAATTTACAATTTTTAGTTAATTAAAACTCTTTCAAAGTGAAGTTTTAGTTTTAAACTTTCTGTCATTCAAATTAATAGAAAGTTTCATTATGAAATATTACAAGCAGTCAACAATATAATAAATTTATGGCAGATAATAAAACTAATAATCTTATTTGGAAATTGTGTTATTTTTACCTTAACATTTTTCAAAAATAAAAATAAAATGGGTTTAAATATAAATAGTAAAATTTTTACTCAACATCTTATGCGCTCCAAGTATATATTCTGCTTTTGAGATTACAGCGAAGCTCAAAAATTAACCAAACAAAATAAGCTACGTATTAATAATGAATTTAATTGCATTATCAATTTAGTTTCTAAGCAAATTGACACTATTTATTAATGAATCAACATAGTATTATCTTTATAAATATAAAATAGCTCACATGTGCTAATTACACCAAGTTATCTCTTGGAAAACTGGACTGATATATTCTATTTGGTACGTATATTAGTAAAAGGTATTTTAATTGTTGGCTTGGTTTTTATTATTAAATAACACGTCTTTAGATGCTTGCATAATGCTGGAGCTTACTTGTATGATCATAGATTGTTACCCACTTTGGCGGCCGCATGATCTAAGGCGCTACTCTTGCAATAAATTAGACTGAGGACGATTGGGAAATCGTTGTTAGATCCCGGTCTGGTGTACTGAGTGTGGTTTTCCCATTTGGGTTCCCAATCTCTCTCTCCACGGAAATGCGAGTACACTCCTCTAAATTTAACCTTCCTCATCCCTAACGTAATTAATTACATAAGCGTATGCTAATGGGTAGTAAGACGTGACTCTGAAAAAAATAGATTGATTATTCTGATCTGTTAAAACCATTTAAGGTCTATTCTACGATAAATGGCTAAGGGGGTGTTCAAGTATTACGTAAACACATTTTTGGCAATTTTTTAACCCTTCCCTCCCCCTTGTAAGTAAAAATAAGCAAATGCCTGACCCCCCCACCCCCTCTTGCTTACGTTAGATTTGTCAACTTTTTTAATTTGTTCATAAGAATAACCATTCTTTATTTCATACAATTTTGATTATAGTTTGAACAGGTAGTAGGACGCGATGATATATATATTTTTAATTCGTGCAATTTATAAATTGCTGGTAATTATTAACATAAAGGTGTAAATTAATATTGAAAATAATTGACAATTAACACTGGTATACAATGAGTCGAATATAATTGAACAGATAAAATTAAAACAAGTTATAACATTATCAAACTTTAAAATTTTAATTTACTTTTAATTGAAGTTATAAGAAAAGTATTACTAGGTCATACATGAATATATATATATATATATATATATATTTATACAAACTAATTACCCTACACTCCATTCAATCCGATGACTAAGGTCCTTGAATCCACGTCTCAACACTTTCAATTATCATACTTCGGTTTTGGGGGGGAAAGGTTACTCAAGCTTTGGCTTACTTCTCTAGGCTTCTCCACATTTTATCATTTAACGACTCAGGTAAGCTTCGGGCAGCAATGAAGATGCTAAGTCCAAGGGACTTGCAATGCACCCTCTCTCAATTTTGCCCATCATTCTCTGTCTTACGTAAGCATTGTTCTGACCCCACCCCCTCACCCCGTTGCCAGAAAAAATGAGCAAAGCTCTAAACCCCCCCTAAGGTGTTTACGTAATACTTGAACGCTCCCTAATCAGTCTAATCAACAAAGCGTCTCGTTATTAATATACAGTAAGACTATCATTCAATAATATTGGCCTAGTTATTTAATGTATTAATGTTTCATTGTTTGAAAGTTTGATTTTGTTTGTTTATTTTTACATTAAAAAATAGTATTCATAACGTTTTTAACCGTATCTATTTTAATTGGGGCATTACAACTAAAAACTCAATTACGAAAAAACTAAATTAAATTGGTCATGCAACGTTTTGTGTAGTAAAAAAGTAATTTAAACGTACTCGTATCATCATAATGTCATCATGCGCGGTGACCCTATGTTCATTAATCTCCTTTATATTATAATCCAACCACACCCAGACAAAGTCGTCGAGGATTGAGTTCCAGTCAAGTGAACTGAAGTTTTTTTTAATACTAAATTATCACCTACTCACCCTCCACGTGAATTTGAGTACACTTCCTCTAAGTCTTACCTTTCTAACTCTTATCCCATCATTGTTAATATGTGGAAGTCCTTGATAGAAATAATATCGTGGAGCACAAATAAAGATACCAAAAAGTATTGTACTAGAAGTTCTGTGAACAATAGATTTCGCTTCCTCCATTAAAAAAAAAAAAAGAGTACATCATAAGAACTTTTACACGGTCTTCTTGTTATTACAGTCTTAATATTTATATTTGGAAACATTTTTCTTTGGATTTAAGGTTGAAATTTCTCCAATAATTTCTCCTTGAATTTGAAGTTGATATTTTCCCTTTGTGATCAAGTTAGGCAATAAACACATTGGTACTATATTCAATTGTACATTATAATCATAGAGAAGATCGTTATTCACATGGCTTAAGACATCAGTTTATCAATATATGTCAACACTTGAAAAAATTTGCCCTAGGTAATAGATTTATTGCCTAAAATTTTAAATTTAAATAATTTGGAATGAGCTTTTAAGCGAATAACCTTTTGAGTGGCTGCCGTATTGAAACGGATAGCTAAATTGGGAAACCACGTACCACTCGTATACCCTATACGGTAGCAGCAAGCTTACCATGCATAATAAGATAGGGTCATAGTGTGTACTCCATCAAGGTAAGAATGCCACCTTTCAAGATAAACTAGGTGTAAATACGTAATTTTGGACCAGGCTCGAAGGATGTCCATGCCAAATTTAGTTAAAATTAGTCTACGTACTTGATGGTTATCGCGTTTCAAAAATACGCCAGACAGGGAGAAGACATTATAATGGTCAAACCAAAACAAAAGCTAGTAATGTACGGTCAGTTATAAATTCTATTTAGTATGTTTGGTTCGATAATCTTGAGCGTTTCATTCTATTGTTTATTTTTCAATTGTATAGATAAAGCTTACATTATCTGGTACTAAGGGTCTTTTCTAAGTTATATTTAATTTACCACTTATAAAAGTGTAATTTATTTAGCCTATTTTAAGGTATAATTACTACCCATACTTGTAGCCAAGAGATATCATTAATAAGTCAGGGTGACCTGGTGGTCTAGGGGTAAGGTGTCAGACTTCTGTGCTGGCGGCCGGGGTTCAATCCTCGGTCCCGGCACAGATTTATCTGATTTCCAAACCCTTCCTTCACCTCTGACAAGACATCTTGTGAATGTGGGGAATGCCAGGCCTCCACCGTGGTTCGGATTCCACGTTAAACTGTAGGTCCTTCATTTCATCTCACAATCACCCTACCATTACACATTAGCGTAAGTGCGTATAAACCGAACGGGTAGTAAGACACGGCGCTAATAATAATAATAATAATAATTAATAAGTCTTAGGCGATTATTTTATTAAATGAAAATACACGAGAAAAATTGCGGAGTAGATTAAACTATTGAAAATTGATAATCATCCCCCGCCCCCTAAAACCTCTCCAACCTCCATAGATTACTGTCTAATGACATGAACTTAAGTGGTTTAGTTTCATGACTAGAAGGTATCGAGTATTCATTAATCCATTCTATAACCCCTTGGCAGCGTTCCGACTTTGGAGCCGGCTTCATTAGTACCAGGCTACCAGAGCTCTTTTGAAACTTTCAAGTCTCTAGCTGGTTGTCTTAAGAGCACGTCTCACTCCACGAATAACCCCTAACTTAGGTAGGTGATACAGCTCAAAACGGGTGTCGCGTCATGTATTAGACTAGTGAAAACGTTGTACCATATTCTAATAATAAAAAAAAACATGGGAATGCAGAAATTTGCAATGTATGGTCTAAAATAAAGTCTCTAAGTTTATCTAAGGTAGGAGTGTTTGTATGTGACAGATAGCAGATAATTTTTATTACAAAAATTGGTTGAGTGTCACGAATGTAGAAATATCTATTATTTTTTTAGTAAAACTATATTATCAATGAAAAGTGTTAAAAAGCGCTTCTAATCATATTTACCTAGGGATAGTTATGTAATTCGTATTTTTTGTAACCTTCCAAAAGAATATAACATATTAATAAGACAACTATATTTTTTGTTTTGCGGTTGTGGAAACAAGATATTTTAAAGAAAATATGATATAATAAATTTAAAAAAGTATAAAAAAAAGTATAATATCTTGCTATAATTTGGCCACTAAAATAAATAAATGTATTTTTGTAACTTACAGAAAGAGTAATATAAAATTAGTTTCTATTTAAAAGTTTTTATTTTGTAAACACATGCGCATGAACATGACCAAAGATGGTTTTATGTAACGTCATCAACCGCCTTCATTTTGTCTGGTTCTCCATCTTAATTTGTGAAGAGAATGTAGTCTTTTAGAAACTTTCATTTGTATTGCAATTTTAAGTGAACCATAAATTCTGCTTCCACAAAAAAAGAAACACCTAAACGGCCATTTTCATAAGTTCATGTTTCAGCATTGTAAAAATTCATAAAATAAAAAAACAGTTACAAATAAATTGTTTGTTGTGAAAGTTTTGAGTGACAAAAGTGACAATAACTCAACAGATGGTCTTGCAATCCTACGTTGATGGAGATTATACAATGCATATATTTCTTTATTAGATTTTTTCTTTCGTCACGTCTTACTACCCATCCAAGCTACACGCATTTTAATTACATTCGTCTTTCATTTTAGCAACGCGTCTTACCACCCATTCTGTTTATACGTTTATGTACTATTTGCTCTAGTGGGTTGGGAAAAATATTGGCTGAATCTAGAGGAATTGTAACCGTATTTGCGTGGAGAGGTATTGGGAAACCATTTATGAAAGACCACCATTAGTACACCTACCAGAATCAAACCACAATCTCCCAGTCGTCGGAAGGCTAATATATTGTGAGAGTAGCGCCCGAGACCATGCTGCCACCGAAGCGGATTTTAATTACTTTAATGTAGTAGTGATAAGTAAGGTTGAATTTTAATAGGAAATATACCTTCACATGCGTGTAGAGGGTGTGGTGGGAGAAACTGTTTAAGAAAAACATCTTTGTTCGACCGGCTGTGATTCAAAACCCAATTTTCCCCTCATTTGTCTGACATTTAATTTGCGTGCAAGGTGACCTGGTGGTCTAGGGGTAAGGTGTCAGACTTCTATGCTGGCGGCCGGGGTTCAATCAAGCCTCCCGCTTCCTATAAAAATGATGATTTAGCTCAGCCTTATACAGCCACGCTTAGCATTAAACAATCAGTTTTTGGACATAGAATATGGCCCACTATCATCCACAAACATTGATTTAGAATACTAAATTACATTTTACATTCTATAAATATATTTTTTATAAATTATAAAGTTAATCTAAAGTTATCAAAAACTTCCAATAGCCTAAAGTTTAAGATTTCTACTCTTACTGCAGTTTTAATTGTATATGTCATCAACCAAATTTTAGTTAGTGAATATTTTAATATTCAACTTCAAGATACATCTTGTAAAACTTCAGATTGTAAAATTAGCTCCGTCAACATTTCAAATACTGTACTTATTTTCTCATACATTCATATGGTATTGGAAAACAAAGTAAGTTTCTTGGAATGAGCCGAATAAGTGGGGTCCGATAAAATGAGGCAAACATTTTTGCTATCACCTGTTAGATCCTACTTGAGGAATCACCCTGAGAAAAGAGCAACTTAAAAAACTGAATTGTCAGAAGTGGTGTTTGTTACTACCCTTCCCCAACCCATTTTCTCAAAATACCTACTTACTTTGTAACTATGAAAAGTTTGAAAGAAAGGGCGTGGTTGGGGGTTCCGGGACCCCCTAGAATTTGTTAGCGAACCCTCCTCCCTTCTAGAAAAATGAGATCTACACGCCCTTGAATACTTCCTTATAGGTTACGGTATAATGTATCTTTACATTACTAATTGAACGAAATAAGAATGTAAACGTTGGAGCCTTTTTTCATCTACCATCGTGGAAACATCCAGTTTTTAAATAACTGGCTTTCTATGAAAATCAGACTGTAGTTTTGCGATTTAAAATATATATACGTGTGTTTGCTTATTGTGTGCACGTTAATACCCTAAATAATATTTTAAAATATGAATCTGTTTACCGGATCGATCGTATTGTTTAGTAGTCTATTGATGAACACGCCTTGGGGTTCAAATAGTCTAAGGTAGTGGTTGTCAAACTGTGGCCCGTGGTGGTTGGCCAGTTGGCCCACAGTCGAGACCACAGAGAAAGAATAAATATATTAAGTGGAATAACTAAAGAGTACAAAATGGACAGGTTAAGAGCGTGCCTCACATGCTCATCAACTTTGTGATACAGCCGGCTCAAAATCATAAATTTACACCAACACTATTGAACGTGGGTCATTTTTGATTAAACATCAATGGAGATGAAGAATTAATAAAAATTCTTAATACAGTACATTTTTGAAACATTAAATTGTATTTGTATAAAAACTGAATTGAAAAGGCCTTTTTTTTTACCCTTTTAGAATGGCTTCACAGCTAAGCATTGTGCACAAATCTTTATCCTGTATTAATACGGACATAGTATAGTTATTAACAAGAAGCTTGATCGCCTTGTCCCCCATCGTCACACCGGAAAATTTCAAGTAATCATGAAAATACGGATGCACTGCACACATTTCTAGCATATCTTGCTCTTTTCTTTTCCCTCCCATAACACACGCGAGCCTGGAGCTGAGTTGAAACTTCTATAATCCACGCTCTTAAGTGCCTAAGACAAAAATAGTTTGACCAGACGAGTATATCAAGGTGTGTGGGCTGCATATTAATATAATGTTTATCAAGTGGTCCACTATTGGGATGAGTTTGAGAAAAGCTGGTCTAAGGCGTCACTCTTGTAATAGACTGATCTCCTGATGAAGTGGATATTGGGGCTCGAATCTCGGTCGAGTGTACTGAGAGTAGAATCGCCTGAATAGTTTTCTACTCTCTCACCAAGCAATAAGAGTTACATTTCTTCTAAATTAAACCTATATTATCTCTAGCCCATTATTATTATTATTATTATTATTATTATTATTATTATCAGTAGCGCTTCTTACTACCTGTTTCATTTTTACGCATATGTAATAATTACCCTAATGAGCTAGGGATAAGGAAGGTTGAATTTTAGAGGACCTATATCCTCATTTGCGTGGAGAGAGATTGAAAAATAATTTTATAAAAACACCCTCACTTTACTCAACCGGGTTTCAAACCCCGATCTTAATTTCATCGGCAGTCTAGTCTAACACCAGAGTGATGCCTTAGACCATGCGGGCACCAAAGCAGGTATTAATATTATTATCAGCGTAACTATTACAAAAGCATACAACCCAATTATATAGTAAGATGTGGTAGTGGAGTTAAATTGATGAAAAAGAAGTAAACTGTAGGTTCTACTTTGACTTAAAAAAAAAGTAATAATATAAGCTATAGTCCGATTTACATGGAAGAGAAATGTTTGATGCTCAAGCTATTAAAACAATTTTTAGCTATTTATACATAGTCATGTGTCACTTTTCATAGATAATACCAATACATATTAAATAATAGGGTCTATCAGTAATAAAGTAAAATATTAACAATGTTGACCTTATGCCTGTATTTTCTAAAAGTTCTTTCCAACAATAATCCTATGTTAGAGTCTATAAACCTTAGTTTTTTATGTTTACCTAATATTTAATACCCATCCAGTCTGTCGCATATCCACACCACTAAGGTAGATATGAGAAGGTTATAATTTAGAAGAATTTTATCCTAATTTCCGTGGATGCAGATTCAGTAAAAGCCTCCTCAGTATACCCGTCAAGAATTCAAACATTTGCCTCTTCGCCACAAGCTAACCAGCCCATATGTTTGCTCGCGTGCTTATCGGTGTGGGTGCTAGAAGTTCCCCATTCATCCTGTTAGTTGTGTCTACAATAGTAGGGCCCATTGGCTTCTCATATACAGAATTACATTTCAGAAGCTGATGTTTTCATTCTTATCTGCTGCACTAATGGAGTTTATGTTCTCATAAACAACTTGAGGTAAATAAAGAGCTTAGAAAAGATGAAGCATATATAAACATAGCTTCTTCGCAAGCGTCTGTAAAATATATTTACTACTCCTAGATCGCTCCTGCTCAGCAAATGGTCCTGTACCGGATGCGACCGATATATATATATATTTCTGACTGTGGCATAATTTTAAACCACTCTACATTTAGTTACATTGAGAGGTAGCAGCATTCTTAGCCTTATACATTGTAGTATGGCCCTATATTATAGGCTGCACAATAGACCATAGTGTAACCCGTCAAGGTAGACTTGCTGTTCTATGCCTTATTCAGCGATTCCTTTTTATTCTCTTCACGAAAATAGTACCATAATTTTTCTGCTTTATGGTGACCTGGTGGTCTAGGGGTAAGGTGTCAGACTTCTGTGCTGGCGGCCAGGGTTCAATCCTCGGTCCCGGCACAAATTTATCTGATTTCCAAATCCTTCCCTCACCTCTGACAAGACATCTTGTGAATGTGGGGAATGCCAGGCCTCCACCGTGGTTCGGATTCCACGTTAAACTGTAGGTCCTTCATTCCATCTCACAATCACCCTACCATTACACATTAGCGTAAGTGCGTACAACCCGAACGGGTAGTAAAACGCGGTGCTAATAATAATAATAATAATAATAATAATAATAATAATAATAATAATAATAATAATAATAATAATAATAATTCTGCTTTATAATGAATGTATCTAAGAGTCCTATTTCACAGCTTATCCTTTTGCTATCACCCCGATATAATGGCGGTTTTCACTCTCGTTAAGTTTATGTTAACAAAACCATATTCCTCAGGAAGTCCTTGAATACGAATGGAGCGAATATAACATCTTGCCGAAGGTGTTTTTATGTCGTCAAACCTATTGGGAAATAAATGATTTAACATAAAAAAACACAAACTTTCAAATTAATGATATATGTATTTGTTTTGATTTAGCTAATTATAATGATAACTAATTTTTAAGCTTGTCTACGACAGGTTAGTTATAGCAATATTACCAAACTTAATAAAACCTAAACGTAATGGTTAATGAAGTATACAATGTTTAAAATGCATGATTTTTGAGAAGCAGAAAATAAGATAAACAAGGAATGTACATCCATCAACATTTACTACCTCTGAACTGATCTCAACTAATAGATCTTTGTGTGTTAGAGCTACATTCTGTATAAGTTAAAATTAAATATGTTTTAAATAGTGAATTAAAGCCAACAAATATTAACGCTAAAAATACACCTAAAGATAATAGGAAAATTAAAGTAGTGAATTAAACTTAGCAGCTATGTGTGCAAGAAACACATTCTAAATACATTTAAATTAAATATGTGAAGGTTTTAAATAATAAATTAAAATGTTAAAAATACCCCATGACGTCGTTTAAAGCAAAACTGTTGATTGTGTCACTACACGCTGGTCCTGTCGGCTGTAGATTTTATGTTCAGTCTAGAAGCAATAAATCTATTAACTCATATGTAAACTATGAATATAAGTGTGTTCTCGTTGATATCAAACATAAGTATATTTTCACATAGGCCTATTAAGAGTATTCAGCTCCTAAAGTGTTTTATTAATCAACTAAATATCTCTATAACCAAAAATTTGCCCATATCGGTGGATATGCGGCCTAAACGTCAAGCTCATCTAGTAGGCCTATATTTGATTGGCAATGGAGAGTTCAGGGCTCAAAATACAGCCTGATGTATTGGAAATGTTATTTTCCTAAATTTTTCCAACTCTACGTCTACGCAAATGCAGGGACGTAATTTTTAAGTTCCACCTTTCTTAGCTCTACTCCAACAGAATAATTAAAATACGTATGGTGTGGAAGGATAGTAAGAAGTGGTGTAAAAAGAGCAATACACCTTGCTGGTCTCCGGGGCTAAATGGTCAATCAACGTATTCAATGACATGTCTTGGGTGTCCTAAAATCGAATCCAGGCGGTGATTACGGAAATATTTAGGCTTACTACTTATATACTCTACTGCTATTCAATCAGCAAATATCTAGGTGTTAGATTTAGGTGTGTAGTATTATAAGTACTGATATGGATAAAGTTAGTTTTTTTTGCACCGTTTCAAATTAAATTTTTTGATAATACGCTAGGTGAAGTTAGTTTGTAAGGCTTTTGCAGATAAACTCTCTGTTTTAATGAAAGGCATATTGAATACCCGTATTAAAAAGCGTTCTCGTGGCATGTATTGAATTTTCGAGATTACAACGTTTTGTTAGTTGCTAGCTTCGAAGGCGTTGAAAAGCGTATTCAAATGGAAGATGATGGTTTACTCATTGTATGTCTTAGTTAAAAAAAAAAGAATACTTTAGACTGAAATAGGAGCTGTGTGTATGAAGCGCGAAATGTTTACCTCATTAATTTTTAACGACAGCAGCAGCTGACTCCAATTAAAGATACGAATCATTCACTTCGATGCCAGCCATTGAAATATTGCCGTAACAGTTTTAGGCTAAGATAGAATTTAAATACGGCTTAATCATGTCTTCAGACTTATTAATATGTTGTGGTGAGCTATTTGGTTGAGAACACGTTATAATTTATTAGTACTGTACAAATTTTTATGAGAAGAGTCTTTATCTTGCAACTATAAAAGTTACTGTATATATTTTCAGCTATTCCAAAGTAGAGTCACGTGATCTGAAGCTTTCACATTTTATAGATATTATCAATATAATATGTAAAATAACAACTATAGTTAATTAATGTTGTAAGCAATTTTTTAATACACATTCCCTAACAGGTTCTGCTTATGAAAATTGAACTCTAACTACCCGTACCAGTGATCACATGGGCAAAGGAGTTATTCTCGTTTTGTCTGGCTTGCCATTGGTGGGAAGAGACTGGAGTTTTTATTATAGTTGGGTGTACTGAGCTGTTATTACCCTAAAATTTTCTCAACTTTCTCTCTACGCAAATGCGAGTATATTTCCTCTTCATTATATCTTTCTCGTCTCTATATCATTAGTGTAATCTTAGTCCAGATCTACTCTGCTCGTTTATATTGTTTATTTTTAATTATTTATCAATTCAAATTATACAACATTTCAGCATTTTTGTTTGATTCCTTGCTCGATATTCGTTTTTTCCAAAATGTGTGCATCCACTGGCATTCTTCCAATTTACAGTCAACCCCTCTGCGCTTTCACGTGCACATTTCCTCAATCGGGGTCCACCTCATTTGTAAAATAATAAAATTTATCACTCGACCGACACTCTGCGTGTATTGATTTTATACTGAACCAAATACTGGAATTATTAGATTTTTGTCATCTTGTCATTTGCACCTGTGGTCCAGTATCTGGTGTGGATTCTGTAGAAAATGGATGAAAAATGAGATGACTGAGAGTAAAATAGTTGATATATGAGTAATTTATCCAGAAATGGTGCGCATTTACATTTGAAGCCTCATTTGAAAATAATGTTGCCTCGTTATAGTTTAAGCGAAAACAAAGTTAGTTTTTATTGTATTATTTCCTGCTGCGTCTTATTACCAGTCCACGCTACACGCAATATAACTTTGCCAAAAGATTAGAAACGTAGTAGTTCTAATTTAGTACCAGCATTTGCGTGGGAGAAAGTGGAAATTTATTTTTTTAATACACAATTCACTTTGGGATTCAAATACCGACCTCCCCATCCCTGTAAAACTAGACTATTGGTGATAAGTTCTGCTATACACCAACGCAGATCTATGAAGTAATCTGTAGTAACAGATGATAGTATGACTTGGGGGTGAGCGGTAAGGGATAAGGAACTTTTCGTGTGAGAGATTGTTGAATCGGGCACCATCGATTCGACTATAGAAAAAATTTCAAACAGGTGTATTGGGTTTTTATAATCTCCAAGGTAAAAATAATTCTTAGTAAGAAGGAGAGGAGGGTTATGTTAGTTTAGGTTAGGTTAGTCTAGGTTGAGTTAGATCAAGTCAAATCTAGCTTGAAAGGAAACATACTGCAAGGTAGCAGTGCCCAATCCACCTGGTGGGCGGGGGTTAAATGTTGGTGGTAGCTGGGATCGAAAGTAGTGCCCATTCCACTTACGCCCCTTGGGAAATTGAAAGAGTTAAGTGAAACCCCAACTTTAGTGAGAGAATAGTTAGCTAACTTTATGGAGTTGTGAGACCATAGGACCAAGGTTCAAATCCCTATCTAGGTGTCATTTATCTTAAGTAACACAATCACTCCATCATAATGTCATCTGAAAAGACGTGTTTGTTTAACACGCCTTGGTCACTTGCCGAGGCTTTTTCGAGGAGCGTAAATTAGCTGCATCTATTCTAAGGTAGCTGGTGATGGACTGTATTTCCAGTGACGGGGGAGGTTGAGGTTCAAATCTCAACCGGGTGTACAGCGCGTGTTTTCCCCATACGTGATTTATCACCGTTGTTTACTCCATCCCTTCTCCACGCAAAATATCGATATCAATAGATTGTATTGAAAGAATATGCAGGAAACCTTTATCCGAATATCATGTTTAAGGTGTTTTTATGAATGAAAAAGTTGATTTTTTCTCAATATATGAATTTTTTTGGTACTTATCTAATAACCCTAAATACAGCTTTATAATCTATACTTATAAAATAACATGTCTTGACTGACTGACTGACTGACTGATTCATCATCGCCGAGCGCAAACTATCAAGGCTACAAGCATGAAATTCGGACTGTATATTCATTTTGTTATGTAGGCACCCACTAAAAAAGGATTTTAGAAAATTCCACCCCAAAGGGGTCAAAATAGGGGATGATAATATGTATGATAATATGTATGAAAGTCTGTCATTTTGAAAGTTACATAAACAAAATTTTGTATTTCGGTTATTGACGTAAAACAAATAAATACGTGTTTCAGGAATTTTGGAAATTTTATTTAATAAGGGATGAAAAAGGGGGTGAAAGTTTGTATCGGACTTGCATTATTTTTGATCTGAGGTTATGGTCATCAAGGTAACGTAATATTTTAAATTAATCTGTAAATACATATGTATATTTTCGTATTTGTATATAATCAACTTCCACGCGAGCAAAGCCGCGGGCAACAGCTATCTAGTTATATATATTTGCAGCATGTCTTGCTAGTTGTTTGGGCTGTACGCATATGTGTTATTTTCACTTCTCTGTTAGGGATGCAAAAGCTCAAGTTTAGAGGAAGTGTACCCACATTTGCGTGAAGCTATATCGAACACCCAATTAGGAAAAAAAATACTTGACCGGGATTTGAACCCCAATCTCTCCGTCATCGGCAGTCCAGTATATTGCGAGAGTAACGCCTTAGAACATTCTGCTACCGAAGCGGTTATTACTATACAGTCAACTCTCGATTCTACGACCCCGGGAATAGCGTCCATCTCGAAGTAACGACCCTTTTTTGGGGACCCGTGAAAAATGTGGGAAAAAAGGTTGAAAAGTTTAAGAAAATCGGCTGTAAAATGTGTTTGTTGAATTTATTTAGGTCGCTGCGTTGCAATTATCTTTGTGAGCGCTGCATTACTAGTAACTGGGGTGGGTCAGGTATAAAAATAGACACCACCTCATCAATGCCAGCCAATAGCACTTGACTCTGTCCACCCCCTCCCACAAGCAAGACAATGTTTCCCCGCGCGCGACTGCCGCTACATCACGCGTCATGCTTGCTTTTGCCATTGTTATTTCGATTTTAGATTTGGTTACTATTTTGGTTTGATTTTGGGAACATCTTTCGACGACCCATGCTATCGTCTAACATTGTTATTTTGATTTGGTTACGTTTTTGGTTGGATTTTGTGAACGATTTCTGATGACCCACACTATTTGTTGTCTAAAAAATGCAATTTTTTCGTATGAAGGTCAGGGGTGGAACAAAATCTATTAAAATTATAATAACTACCCCTTAGAAATAACGACCCTTTTCCAGGGAACTGTGAAAGGTCGTAGAATCGAAAGTTGACTGTACCTTTTATTAAAATTACTACTACTACTACTAATAATATTAATAATGAAATACTCACAAATCACAATAATGCCATATAAGGATTAGTTTTGTGTCTAGCTTATTTCTGAGCGAGGCAGCACGAACCTTAAGTCAGACTTTAGTTACATTATCTTAAAAAATGACACCATCATAAAGCAAATACCCTAATAAGAAATAAATTGTTTTTTTCTATACCTAACTGATACTTGTAGGTAAAATCCAGGATTAACAAAGAGGGCCTTTTAGAAAATTACAAATATTTTTTGCAATCAATGTTGAAAACATTTCACCATATCGATGACCAAGTAAAGCGAGGTCTTGTTTTTACTCAGCCGTTTGCCATATCATTTGTCTAGCTGTTTGTTTCACAATTACTGCTAAATGCGTTGGCCAATTTCAACCAAATTTGTCAGGGACATTACTTAAGCTTAAACCGAACACAGTATTAAATAGTTTTGAGATATGACTACCCGTTTTAGGATGGCATCCACTCAAAAAAAGTTTCTTTTCATCCTATGTGATTTGAATTAAAAATTCCAAGCAATAAATAGATCATCCCGGATATAGTTATTAAATTTCGACACCTATTGCAAGATTAAATCATGTGAACAGTGGTTAATAATTATGATTATAATATAGGCTTATTAACATACTTTATGGCATTAAGAACTCGAAAGCTCATTGCCGCACTTACAAAAGTACGCCACCTATCCTTATCTTAAGCTAGTTCTACCTAATCCTCCTCATTACACGTTGTTTCTTTCATGCACATTCTAATCTTATCCTCCTATCGGCTTTTAGGTCTTACCAATGGTCTCTTCCCATTGGGTTTGCAATTCAATACTCTTAACACAGTCCTTGATTCTCCTATTTGCGCTGCATGCTATTCCCAACATAATATAATATAACATAGGCCATAATATAATATCTGCTCTAATATAATATAAGTCCTAATATAATATAGTATAGACCCTAATATAAAATAATATACTAGGCTACAAAAAAGTACTAACTTGTTTTCTGTTTATTTGATCATCAAGGAGGTATCCAAGGAGAAATAGCAGAGATTTCAACTGAAAATCCAAAAACAAATCCTAAGGCTATGAAATTACATTACGTTAAAATTATTTAACATAAAAGTATGGAGGGAGCGAGGTTTACTGTTCACATAACTATTCGTCAATGTTATTTTAGAGCTACAGCTCCATATAACAGGAGTTAACATATAAATACATGAAATTAGGCCTAGTAGCTTTTATAGTTGTCAGATAGCCCTTCCCGCGAAAATTGGATTGTATTTATTTAAGTTAATATATCAAAACAAAAGTATTAAGTAGAAAGACATTGGTATTAGTAACGTAGTTATCAATTAGTTTTCTCTTTTTTTATGCATTCCTATACTATGTTAAATCCGCTGATGAAAAATGACAAGGAACATAAAATAAACATTTATTCACTTTCCTTCTCCAAATGACCATGTCCATCTAACTGGCTGGGCTATCGTTTATTTCAAAGCAAACGACTTCTGGGACTATATTGATCATATCCCTACTTCTTCTCACACCCTTAGCAGCAAAAGGAGTGCAATCGCAAAGCAAGGACAGTAAAAAATTCAAGAAACGAGTAGATTACATTTTAATCCGATAAAAGTTTGAATGCTCCTTTAGAGGTAATCCCCCAGTCCATCTACTCTATCCGTCTTATCTTTCTTTCTTGCTTCTTTGGCTTATCCGTCTTATTCTATGACCCCGTCCATTCAGGTACTCACTTCATTCATTCGGTCACTCACTCGTCCTATTTTTCATCATAAGTCATCTTTTTTACCTCGGACATTGTATAAATTTGAAACTTATCTCGACTCTTTTTATTAACTCTGCAAGACTCAATATAGGCTTAGATATAATCTAATTTAAAATTAAATTTAGATATCGGTAGTGTGATTTATTTTTAGTTAGGAATAGGCTATTTAAAAGCTAAAAATAACTGGTAGGGCCTACGACAAAATCACACATACTTTCTAATATAGTCTAGTCTAGTCTAGTCTAGTCTGTGACAAAAATTTCAAAAATCAATCCTTATTAAATTACTGTTTTTTTAGAATATTGGACTATCATTGATTTTAATTTATCTTGACCACTCGAAGAGAGGAGTTTTGTGACCTTAAAAAAAATGGGTGTGTGTACTTATGTACGCGCGTGAGAAGTTATACTTCTTTGGCATCATTAAAAATACATACGGATAGTTAACCTCAATTATATTGTAGCACTTGAAAAAGTCTATAAGCACAATTTTTTTCACTAATATTTACGAATAGTAAATAATATTAATCAAAATATTCAATTTAAATCACTACTGAATATAATTTATTAGCACATATATAATTCGCACTTGTATGAAACTAAAACACGTGTTGTGAATGTAGAAACTAGAAACATGTGGATAAATATTATATATATAAAAACAGTGATCAGAGGCGACGAGCGTACCAACATGCGCGACTAACAGAGGTTCTATTTCTATTTTGTTGGTAGCTTTTTTTTTTCGAGACTTAATGAGCGGTTTAACTTCAACCTGTTACTTTTGTGTTACAGTGATGCACGCGCATCTTAAAATTTCACTCTCATCATTTTTTCATAACGCGCCTAAAGAAGTATAACTTCAAAAAATTAATATCGAGATTTTGATAAATGTCAATGTTTCATGATCCCGTGAAACAAAAAAATAGAGTTTCTGTTTGTCTGTATCTCCGAGTAGAGCCGAAACCATTTTACCGATTGGGCTAAAACTTGGTTTCTAGGGTTTCTTAATAGTCCCACCTAGGGATTTTTGGAATTAGATAGCCAACCCTAAAGTTAAGGGTAGTTTACTGATGAGAAAAAAGAGATAAAATTGATTTTCTCAAAATTTGGTCTTGTGATTTTAATTAAATTTGGTAAATATTCATTGCTAAACATTTTAAACAAAATAGTAACTGTCTTTTCTCCATGAAAATGATTTTGAGGGTACAATGCATATGTAGAATTTTCTAATTTTGGTCAGATCTTCCTCCATAACTATTTGAGATACAAAATAATTTATTATTATAAAGATGTAGATTAGTACTATTATATATAAATGCCGTTTGTTTCAAATTTATTTTAATAAAGTCAATAGTTTCTGAGCTATAAGAATACATATTGTTTTATTCAAGTTTGAAAATGATATTATTGCTATGATCTTTGATGGGCACATATGTTATGTTTTTGTTAATGGTTTTGTAACAGTGATGCTATTTGATTTATGCTCATTGGCGGAATGTGATGCTATTTTTACTTTGTCTCAACCCCGTGGAAATAGAAATATTGTGATTTTCAAAAATATCAAAATTGAAGTTTTGATAAATGTCCACGTTTCCTGACCCCCTGAAATCGAAAAGTGGTTTTCACAATTCCGTTTGTTTGTTTCTTTGCCCGTTTATCTCGAACAAGAGACGAAAACATTTTACTCTTCGGGCTAAAACTTGGTATCTAGGGCATTCATAAGCTCCCCTGAGGGCTTTTTGGAACTATTTATCCAACCCTAAAGTTAAGAATAGTTTACTGAAGGGCAAAAATTGATCTAATAAATTTTTTCATAATCTGCTCTGTCGATTTTTTTTATCTAGTCACTATTTAAAACTACAACCAAAATGTCAACTCTCATTTTCCCTAGAAACTAACTTTAAGGACACTTTAAAGAAGAGGAAATTTCAAATTTTGATTATATATCCACAACTATTTGAGATACTATATAACTTATCATTATAAAGTTGTAGTGCTCTTAAGATTAAAAACACTTTTTTCTTGAATCAATTTTTATAAATTCAATAGTTTCTAAGAATTAAGCAAACATATACATATCTTTTATGGAGCACTTAGGAATGTAAAATCGATTGTTATGCTCTTTGATGAACAGAGATGCTCTTCTTTATCAATTATTCTGTAACACTGTATATAATTACATTTATGCTATTTGTTGGAGTGTTTATGCAATAGTGTATATTATTCCATTTCACAAATTTTACGAGTTTTCAGTAAATATCTCTAGTTCAAGATTACAAATAGGGAAAGTTTTACGTTGTACCATAACATTCATTTATAATGTAAGCCACATTAACCATGATTTTGAATTCTAAAAACATCAGCAAACTACTCTTAATATAATGGCTGTAATCAAAATATAAAGAACTCCTGGAGGTATGGCCTTATAACATCTAAATATCAAGTTTTAATAAATCTCATCAAAAAGTTTCTGCTGTAATCCCAGGGACAGACAGACGGACAGACAGAAGACAAACAAGGGATGGGAACAGAGATAATTGCAAGAACTCACATTTTTTTTGTTTTGTGGTATATAGAACGTCAAGATTCATCATTATCTCGAGATAGAAAAAGTTCACAATTATAGGCTACTACATTTTCTCTAAAATGGTAAAGTAAAATAATGTTCTAGACAAAACTACTTCCTTGGGGTGTTTTATTTCAATAGTAATTTTAATATTGCGTTCCATTGATGGGCACGGTGGGGAAGGCATAACTTGTCTGGCCTAGTTTTATGTAGATGGAGAGGTCGGAGATTGGACCCCGGCTGAATGTATTAATAATTTTTGTTTCTAAATTCGTTCTCCCTCTCCCTCAGAGCAATTGTTTTTATACCGTCTCTGAATCATACCACCCTCATCCTCTACCCACTTAGTGTGAATCTATACTAATATTATAAAGAGGAAAAATTTGTTTTTTGTTTGTAATGAATAAACTCAAAAACTACTGGACCGATTTTAAAAATGCTTTCACCAATATAAAGCTACATTATCAGCGAGTAACATAGGCTATATTTTATTTTGAAAATTTTATTTATTCCTCATAAAAATGTCGATAGTATATTATATAGTCGTTGGAAAAAAAAAGTTGTTGAAGGGAAAGTGGGGTTAGTGAAAGAGGTGGGGGTGGGGGGTGAGGAAAGAGGAATGAGAGGAAAATAGAAGGGAGGATAAAAAGAGAGAGGGGGCTATACAGTGATGATAGGACTGTATTTTTTAAAAAAAGTAAAAAAAGTTTTGTTTTTATATTGACAAGATGGATGATTTGAAGCTTTGTTTTACAGGATTCTTTACAATATTTTTTTACGGGGAAGGGGGCTAGTATAAGAAAAATTGGAACAGGGTACATAACAAAGGATTAGATAGACACCGCGTGTAATTAATTTGTGATGTCATTTGTAAAATTTGGATTACCTCTGCGTTAAACCTACATTAAAAACAATACATTTAAGAATATGGCAAATTAGTGTTTGTATATTTAATAATATAAAAAGTTGGTTGTGTGTTGAATTACTGGCTTCCTGACTTTAGAATATATAATAAGTTTATTTTGATGTTTACGTGAACGTGAAACTTATGGGAAATGTTATTGTGGTGTCAGATAGGTCTAGGTTATATACAGGGTGTTCCCGGGTTAAACGGTTACATTTTGGATAAAAAACTAACTCAAAATGTATTTTTGACATTTGCTCGTTTTATCTTCCTTTTAGCACAAACAGCAAAAAAACAAAAAAAAAACACGTTTATCTGTAGAGGTAATCGGCAGTGACCTAATATTAATTTTCCTAGAAAATTGATCAGTCGAGCTGGGCTTATAGCTTGGCCTCTACGTTCACCTGATTTAACACCTTTAATCTTTTTTATATGGGGAAATTTCAAACAAAAAGTGTATGGAGTGCCTGTTAATGACCTTCAATCTCTAAGACAGTGGATGACGCAAACGTGCCAAGAAACAACAGTCGCACATTGTTGGTTTGCGTAGAAAGAAAGCGAAAGCGAAAAGTAGAAAGTCTCAAAAATACATTTAGAGCTAGTTTTTTGATCCACTTCTTCCAAATGATTAGCCGTTTAAGCCCGTGATCACCCTGTATAGGCCTTACTGTTTGGACCACAATTTCGTACACTATTGATTTCAAACTTTTTTTTAACTACGTCTTACTACTTATCCGAGATATCAACGTTAAACTAATAGGAGTGGTATCAGGGAGAAATAATTTAAAGAACTTGTACCCATATTTGCTTGTAAAAAAGTGAAAAACCATTAACAGTCCTCAATACAGCTCGCTAGGATCCAAATTCCGACCACCTTGTCACCGGAAAGCCGGACTAAACGAGACCAACACTTTTGCCCGCGTTTCCACTGTTGTGGGTAACATGCTTATATGGAAAGTTTTAAAAATTAAGGTACCTATCGTAGATTATGTATATGTCACCGTGGAAGTTGTAAACATGACGATTGCCAATAATCGGCCGTGATTTAAAGGATTCACTGGTTCACACTAGTGGATGTTAGAATTTCAATTTCTCTAACAGTCGTTCACTGGTGTATATACGTAATAAAGAGATCCAACTTAGTGAATATCAGTAATTGTAGGGATGCACCTTTGTATGTTGGAAATAAAGAAAAAGAGTGATTTGCACGCTTATCTGTGCAACATAAACTACATGGCTTAAGGACGGCGTGCTGCTGAAGTTGTGCTGTGTATTGTGCTGTGTGTGTTTGTGTAATGTTGAGAATGAATTGTGTAGTAACCTAATATATCCTAAACAAATCTACCCTAATTTAGCCTAAACTACTCTCTCCTAACCAAATCCATCCTTATCTAATCTATCATAACGTAATTTATCCTATCCTCATCTAACCTTACCTCGCCTACCCTAACATAATTTATCTTAACCTAATCCATCCTAACTTACCATAATCTATTCTTTGCTTACCTAACCCTAATCTAAGCTAATCTAACCTAAATAGCTTTAAACTATGGTGATACAATTTTTTTTTCTAAGGGTTTAACGACATTTGTGGTGTAATTAACTTATTTGTAATTATTTGAAACTTCTCTATAATGGGGCATTTGGTTCTAGGTTACACTTATTGATATCCATGTAAATGCAGTGAAATAAAATATTTGCTGTTGTGTTTTTCCAAAATCCACAGATTGCACTTAACATCTTCCAAATTTCACCGGTGGATGCTAGAAACTAACAATCATTTTCAATATCCACATTTATTTTGAACTGTATTACCTACATTCGTTTTTTTAGTACCACGTCTTACTACCCGTTAAGGCTATATGCCTATATATTAATTACACTTTTGGGCTAGAGATTAGGAAAGCTTAATTTATATTAAATGTACCTGCATTTACGTGGAGGGAGGGTAGATAACCATTTAGGAAAAACTACCATAAATGCATCCGACCAGTATTGAGCCCCAATCTCCCCATCTTTGGCAGTTTAGTCAAACACAAAATTAGCGCTTTAGATCATGTGGCCACCTAAGTGGATCCATAACACATTAGCGTAATGAGATTATATGCGTATGACCTGTACTGGTAGTAAGATGCTTGGAAAAACTAACCCAAGATCACATTGTAGTGTGATTTTCTTTAGTCTTCATTAGAAAACAACAGAATCGAAACCAGTTTAACCCATTTAAAAAACTAGGAAAAAATAGAAAAAAAAGTAATACAAAAGACTACGTCATTGATATGAATTTGGCTGTTATTAAGGTAAAACTGCAGAAAACCAAACATTAGTACAGTTTACGGTTTGGGTTTAATCGTGTATCTAGTATCCCGGTTAACCTCTCTTGAAACAAACACATCCACATTGAAAGACTTAACACAGAAAATCGACTATATGACTCGGCTACCTGTAGCTTAAATAATTTACACACTACATCTACGCCAAACAAATTAATTTAATGACTGGACTTGTTCCGACCTTGTTCGACTATGAGCCGATGACCTTTTCTTCACAAACAAAACAAAACAAAACAGTAAGTAGGTCGTTGCCAGTAACGCAGGTATCTAAGTTAATCTCCGGCTCATTGAATAACATAACATTTGTTAGCTGTGTATCAATTGGACAACACTTTCTTATCCTACCAAAAGAGGTGCGTCGACCGCATCGGTGGGCATGCAGACTAGATGGAAGGTTCACCTACAGTCGAACTTTCATAGGAAGGTCCTTATATAACTACTAGAATGTTACTAGTTCTATTTTTCACACGCAGTGTTGCCAATTTAGCGACTTTTACTGGTCTGAAATGACTACTTTTCATTTTTTAGCACCTAGCGACTAATTTGGCAGCTGGCGACCTTCCATAACTTTCTGTCGGGTTCATGTTCATTATTTTATATTTTAATGGTGTAGGATTTTGATTTTTGAATTACCGTACTGCAAGAATTCATAATGCATTGCTTCGGTCTACAGAAGAGCTATAAACGATCTATCTGTCATTCATAAATCACAATGACATCGTTCTTGATTCGGAGATCACCTCAGTCCACTGATGTATCTTATATTCAGTTCAGATTAATGTATGCATTTTTGGTTTGACAGAAAATCTGACGACTTATAATTTTTCATCTAGCGACTTTCTTGTAATAATCTAGCTACAACACTTATGTGGTGGTTGGCAACACTGGTCATACGTCAGGTCCTGTTATATGCAGCTGTCACTTTGCCACTTTTGATAGGTACTATCCATACCTAAAAATTAACACGAATATAATATTGTAAAAATGTTATATATTTTTGCATAAAACTATTGTTTCTATTTTATATAAAGCTCTTAAGTGATGGGAGATTGGAATTGGAATCTCAGCTGAATGAACTGAAAGTTTTTTAAATTAATTGGTTTACCCCTCTCCCTCCATTTAAATGTGAGGTATATTTCTCTAAGATCTACCTTTCTAATTTCTCTCCCACTAGCTTAGTTAAAATGCATTTATATCTTATAGGTAGTAAGACGGGGCTACAAAAACTTTAACTTTTATAAAATACATAGATTCTATATAAGAAATATTCTTGATATCCAAATAATTTAATAATCCATGCTAAAATATTTGCAGGCAGAGCTTACCGCACGAAAAAAAAAAATATATATATATCTACCCTGGCATAGAAGACCGGGGTTCGATTAAGACAGGTCAAACCAGGACTAGTATTTCTCCATAGTGATTACCTCCTTGCCTTATAATCAACTTCCTTGGACGCGCTAGATTACTGGATATTAATGAATCAATTTTTCTAATTTATGAAAAAGTATGTATACGTATGATATTTATGGAAACCCACCAACATTAACATCTAAATAGGTTTACAAGCCACATTGTGATACAATTAAAGACATCCACAAAGAGCTTTATTGTAGATTCGAATCAGACCTAACCAAGCATGCTATCACACGTAGCTATTCCGGCCCCAGAAAGCTCCTGGTGCAGTTCTTTATCTTGCCCTCAACATTATTCTACAGTTTATTATGAGCCTTGAGTTAACACACGCCTGCTTTTATTATTTTAAATTAAATATATCGTGAGCTTTTGAACATATACATATTCTAGCACGTGGATAAGATACGTATTTTGTTGCGATTTTTCAGATAGAAGTCACACAATTCAAGGTTGAATGGATTTAAAATGTAATGAAAATAACTGATATTTATGATTGGCTTGAGATCACTAGTGCACGATTTAAATGCATATAGTTTTTTTTTCCTTGCTACCTCCTAGGGTTATACACCAATAGAAAGGTCACCACGGTAATTATTAAAGAAGTGATGTATGTAGCCACAAATTAATGTGTGGTGGAAATCACCGTTATTAAAGATAGGATTGGATGGCAGTAACCACAGTTTAAAAATAAGCAGAAATTTAACACAGTTTAGGTGAAATGGCAATTACCGAATTTTATGTGGGATGTGTCACAAAGAGCTAGGATGAGAGGGAAGCTGTCCGGTTGAGTGCAGTAGAAAGTTCACCCCCCACTACCACCACCACCACCAACAACAACAACAACAACAACACCACCAACACCAACACAATTGGGTTCCATCCTTAAGCATATCTTCCACTTGTATAGGTAGTTAAATCAAATAATAATGAACACTATATCAATAATGCGTCCCACTGAAAAATCAATTCACAAATAATAATACCAAAATGATTATTCGTTATCAAACTCATTCAAAAGTAGAAATAAAAAATTGCTACTATTGTTAGAGCTTTTTACTTTTGTCTATATCCATTACCCATGGCTATAACCGAAAACGTTTGTTGGATATCATTCATACTTTGTTTGGATGTTATATGGTCGTACCTCAAGGACAGAGAGTAGATTTTATTCAACCCGAAAATTAACGGAAATTTACTAATAAATGATTTTTTTAACATGATGGCTTCAACGATTTGGTTCAAAATGGTTATCTAATGAATCCAATGGCCAATTAATTGATATAATTACTATTAAATAGATTTTTTTAATTTTAATAAAAATATATTAATTTTAGTTTAGTTTTCTAATGACTGATTTTTGAAAATTTGAAATTTTTATAAATATATCAAACAATTTTTATCAAAGCTTATGTTTAAAAAGTGTTTCATATTATTATATAATTAATACGATTTTCTCAAGAAATATTATTTAAGGTTAGTTAATTAATAAATGATTTCATTGTTGTTCCTTATCACATTATAATACGAGGCAGAGATTCGAGTAAATCTTTAAAAATATGCACGTGTATTTGTTTGAGTGAGGATGTAAAACCCCGTTATAAAGTCTCAAATATGGAAAACTAACAAACTTGCAGCCGGGATGCTCTTAGGGTTGTATGACAGGTCATTCTTTCGGGCGATTAACTTTTATATATAAACGCTTGACTAGTGTGTCTTTGTTTTGTTAGGGATGAAAGGTGTGTGTTCTGCACACATCTCATCCAGGAACTCATATATGCACACACACATACACCTAGGGTTGAAGAAGAAAAATAAACTTATGGAACTGGGAGTTTAGTTACACCTTGCTTAAATTTAGTGGTATTTATATATTTTGTAGAACCATCGTATGTTTAAAATACACAATCCCGATTGTTTGGTTTTCCCAAGAAAAAGTGGATTTACATCTACCCGTAACCAAACTTTATGAGTGTTCGAGGTCGTTTGTGCCCTTGCTCGAATCCTTATGGAGTTGAAGCTTTATAAATCTCCATTTGTTTTGGAGGCATGATAGCTACGATTAAATCGGATTTTGTTGGAAGTATGTGCGCAGATACTAATAACCTCAGCTTACTCTGAGCTTCAAAAAAATTAACATTAAATAAATAAACTCTTGTATGAATGAACCTGAGAGTAATCCATACCAAATTACATTTTCATTGCTCCCTTATGGTCCTTCCTCCTCCTGTGTCCCGTAAATTAATATATATATATATATTATATTATATTCAGTTAAGGCCTATCGCCTAGGACAGAGGTTGTTAACCTGTGGCACGCGGGCCAATAGTGGCAAGAGAATGACTTTCAATGGCACGCTAAGCGATTTGAATAAAAAATATATAAAACCTTTAATTTCATTTAAATGTGAATTAGATGTGAATATTTATTTTAATAACGTGGCTTATGTTTCAATGATTCAATTATTTTGTTTCAAAATGTCAAAATAGTGTATTCATAATTTAAATTTTGTAAAACACATTTATAACTTTTGTATTTATTCTGATTGATATTAAATATTCAAGAAAATGTAGTTATTTAATGTATTCGATATAGAGAAAACTTTTACAGCAATTATGATGTTTACTAGTGGTATAACCACACACATCATTATTGGACAGAGCCGCTTCGATTGTCAAATGATCTAACAAAGCTTTTAGGCGTCACTATTTCAACAGATTAGACCACAGATGATGGAGGATGATCGACTCTAGAATCCCAGTTGTGTAGTGAAATGTTTTTTCCCTAAGCTATTTCCCACTCTTCTTCCACACAAAGTGGGTACATTTCAAACCCTTCTCATCCCTACCCCATTAGCATAATTATAGGTATAGCATGAAAGGGTAGATGAAACGCGATGAATAAATACATGGACAAACTTAACAACTAGATCCCATATCATTAATTTACCACTTAAAATAACCAAAATTTAAACTGTAAAATAAAATCATACCAATATGGCAAATCTAACAACTAATTCCTTCATCATATTTTCAAAGACTCGGATTGATAATCAAGCTTCGTGATTCGAGGAAAAGTTACTTTATATTTAAAAGTAACATAATTTTGACACTAGTTTTCTAGATCTTCCGTAGACTCAGCTTTTCAAAAAATGTTCTTTACTCGTCTTATTCCCACCCCCTAGCCCTCTTTGACGTGTAAGTAACGCTTTCCATCTCCTCGGTATGCACACTTACGATTGGCCAAAATCCAACTTTTTGTCCCGGTTTATCTTTAAACCACGCCGACGGGGGAAATAACTTGTCACACGTATTGGTCGCACGTGGTTCCAAGGTGTGCCAAAATAGTTTAGGTCTCCCTGCGACACCCTCTCTCTCTCTCCCACACCTCACCAATACCTCTTACACCCACTCCCTGCGTGGTTGGAACAAGTTCCGTTTCCTGGTTGGTTGATGTTGACGTTTCCAAATACTCGTCTTGAAACCTTATAATTTGTTGGCAATCCTATCACTAAATAACTGACCTGTCGAGCTGGTAGCCTACCAAAAATATGTCTTGATTGCAATTTGGCATCCTATATTGAAACATAGAAAGAAAGTTCTGGTAGAATTATTCTGGATAGAAGAAATTTTGAGACAATACAAACACACACACACACATATATATATAAACAAGTAGTGAGTCGCATATACACTACCTGTTCAGGTTATACGCATTATATGATTTTTAACTTACTCGAATGGGGTAGGGATGAGGAAGGATATATTTCAGAGGTAAGGCAATCCACCCACATTTGCGGGGAAGGAGAGTGGGAAACTATTTGGGGAATGCTACGCTCAGTATAACCGACCGGGTTTCAAACCCCCGATTTCCCTGTCATCACCAGACTAAACAAATACAAGAGTAACGCCTTACAAACATATTATTAGCGGCCAGTATTGGTAATATTTTACACTATTATTTGTGTTATGTTATTGTTATTGATAATATAAATAAAAAATGACAACTAAAAGATCACATGATTACGTATGGATACATTAAATTAGTTTTAGTACAATTTGTAACTGTTAGATACCTGTGGTTTACCAGAATCCTACTATAGATTTCCTTGGTATGTACACTCTGTTATCATGAAAGGTAAGATAGTCTAGTCTTTATAGATATCACTTTACACTATAAACCACGCCATAGTGGAACAAGGCAAGGCCAGTTTTCCACAAGACAGGTTAAACGAAGGGTACTAGTCAAAGAAATACATTTAGGTTTTTTTAAAATTTAAATACATCAGATATACTAAAGATTCTCAACCTTTTCTCAACTCACGGCACCCTGAACAAGGTACTAAAATTGTCAAGGTACACCATTAGTTTCTTAAAGAGAGATTTTATCATTGAAAAAAAAAAACGAGTGCTAAATATTGTTTTTAAAAGTTTAGTAGCTAAAATTATAAAAATTGTGTAATTTTTAAAATGATTTCGATCATAGATATACATATTTTTATTTTTATTCCTCGATTCTTTTAACTTTCTCGCTATCTTACAGGTAGAGAAAGTATTGTGTTCGTCAAAACAATCGGACTTGAGATTATGATGTATTTCTTCTATGTTTCATGACCCCCCGAATATGAAAACTTTGTTTTTGAATTTTCGTATGCCTGTCCGTCTTTCTGTCTGCCTATACCTCGGAGTAGAGCCTAAGCTATTTTACCGATCGTGATAAAACTTGGTATATAGGGTTTTCATTGGGCTGCCCCGAACGATTTTTGTAATTGGATAACTAATCCTAAAATTAAGGGTAGTTTACTGAAGGGCGAAAAGAGGAAGGTGTGAATTTGAGTCATATGCCTACGGTGGGGAGGAGTTAAGGTGGAGAGGAGTTCAGGAGGTTGACACCCCTCTCCACCCCCTCCCCCCAAATAATGGCAACATTGAAGATATCCATCCTATACAAATATAACCGTGTATAGTCTGTTCTCCAGATAGCTTTCTACTGCATGTTTGTTTATTATGTACGCGGTTTTTCAAACACTCATAAATAGTTTTTTCGGTGAAATTTTGGAATGGTACTTTACACTACACGGCCTCACTCCCCTCCGCCCGAAACAATTTTCGCCGTAAGCCCATTACTTTATTCTTAGCTGGGTGCACTGGGGGTAGGTTTACGATGTTATTATAATTATATAAATATTCAAATTATTTTGCAAAACATATAATTTCAAAATGTATGTGAACATTGCGATATTCCCTTTAGTATGTTAGTGTACATCCAACATTCTGGTGGAGCGTCACAGTTGTGCCTATTTTCTACAGGATCCTTATTTTAATTATTTTTAAAATAAATAGTTGAGTAGGAGCTATTTTTAAGGGCCAGTTGAATCTTTTTCAAACCATTATAGACCCACTTTAGTAGAGTGTATCATTTGGTAAATACTTGTATGGTGATAGGATTTATTTGTATTGTGTATTAGTATGATTTTTAGTTTTATTGTCATATTTGATTTAATTTTGTATTAGTCTACTATGTCTATTGTCTGACACCTTAGCTCAGTAGCGTATCTGCCTACTGAGTTAAGTGTCCTGGGTTCGATTACCGGCATGTCCAAAAATTTATCACTGATAGAAATATGGGTTTACACTTTCACATTGATAAATTAACGGCCGGAGACTGGATGTTGTGCCTGTCCTAATATTAAGTTAGAATATTGGCATATATACAGCTACGACGGGCCTAGCAAGCAGGAAGTGGAAAATATAGGGCTTTAATAAAAAAACAACCCATGCCACAGGCTGGAAACATTAATGGATGTAAAGTAATGATATGTCTATTAATTTGTTTAGTTACTTCAATGAGGATTTTACTATATTGTTTTTCATACAGCGTCTTTCTACCCGTTCGGTGTACACGCACCTGTACTAATTACGCTAATGTGATGGAAATGAGTGAGGTTTAATTTATAGCAAGGGCACTCAAATCTGCCTGGAGAGAAAGTGGAAAAACATTTAGGAAATACAAACCCTCACTATACCAGGCTATCGTTTAAACCCTGAGCTCACCCTTCAACGACAAATCAGATCAGATGTGGTTAACTCTTAGTCCACATGCCCATCAATTTTGGGTCCTCAGCGTGTTTTAATTACTACAATCATATTTTGACGGGAATATGAGAAATAGAAAAGCTACTAAATTTACTTTCGTGTATTCATACGTCAACTCATGGGATGTGCAGCTCTATTTTTTTAGCACCACGTCTTATTACTCTTTTGGGTTTTACGTCTGAGTACTAATTACATTAATATGTTAAGAACTAGGAAGATTTAATTTAGAGGAAGTGCACCCGCATTAGCCTAGATGGAGATTATAAAACTATTTAGGATAAACACTTTTAGTGTACCTGATCTGGATCAAACCCCAATCCCCAACTTCCGCAGTCTAGTCTTTTGCGTGAGTAGCGTCTTAGACAATACGGCCATTGAAGTTACAGCTGTCATTGTTGATAGATATTATCAATTCATATAAAATAACACTAATAACATAGTAAAATGATTTCATTGTTCACCTCAAAAAAAGTTGTTTGTATTTTCTAAAAGGCCCTTCCTATGAGAATTGAATTTTATCAAGATCCCTTATTTACTACCCATACAAAATAAATCAAATTTGTGTTTAGTGGGTAGAACCGGCTTTACTTCAAATACATCAATAGCATTTCCCCCGACAAATGCATGATTTGACAGTCGATTGTCATGAGAGTCCCCTTTCTCGAAACGAGTGGACAATATGACGAGGATTGTATTGGAGTGACTAGGCGCAAGGTAGGCGGCCACCCTCCTCCACCTCAACCACCCGACCACCCCTAGCACACGGAACAAGCCCACGCCCCAAACACCTCGTTCCCAGGAGTAGCTTGACAATGTGTCCCATGACACTGTTGGGCGGAGGTGTGTTAACATTCCTGTCACTGGGCAGCATTGTCACGCGCGTGACTGACATAACTAGACAGAGAAATCTTGGGCAAGAGGTGATGAGGAGCTTTGGGCATCGATTCATCAGGAGCTTCTGTAACAGATCCATAACGAACTTTTGTCTCGATTAATTAGGAGATTTTGTCACCGATTCATAAGGAGTTCTTAGCGCTGGTTCATTAGTATTTTTTGTCATTGATTCATTAGGAGATTTTTCTATAAAGTCATTAGGAAATTTTGTGATCAACTCATTAGAAGCTTCAGTCACCGATTCAGCAGGAGATTTAGTGAGTGATTCATTAGTATCTTTTAGCACCGATTCATTAGGATACAGCTATTTTTCCATCCATGTCTCACTACCAATTCGTGCTAGATGCTTTTATATGATTTACGTTAATATGTTAAAGAAACGGAAGACAGTATTAGGAGTAAATGTACACGCATTTGTGTAAAGGAAGAGTGGGGGGCCATCTAGAAATAGACAAATCAGGTACACCCAGCTGGTATTTTAAACTTTACCTCCCCGTTACCGGCAAATTAGACTAAATGAGATTGACATTAATACTACATGCATGGGCCATTTAGGATATAAGCGTAGTTTCATCCATCCCACTTTAATGTCGATGTACTGGCTATTATAGTTCATGAGCAACATCCATAACAATGATTACTATTACTCCTTTTGAGATCTTTTGTAAGAGCACTTCATTCTATTATCTAGAGAAAGTATTGCAATCGTCACCAATTTAGGCTTCAATATTCCGATGTATCTTGATGTGGAATGTGCGCTAGAACTTAAAAGAATTGGGCCTAAAATTAAGTATACCTATCTGTCTCTGGGGTACAACCGAATCGGTTTGAATGATTTTGTTCAAACTTGATATTTATAGGTTATGTAGTCGTCCCTCGAAGACAAATCTAGCTTTAAAATTAAGAAAAGTTTACTAATGACAGATTTTAGAAAATTAAAATTCAAATATTTTGTTTGCTAATTGTTTTACATTGTAAATAACCATATAGATTGACTAAGGGGAAATTTATTTAAACGTAGTTGATTAAAAACAGTTTTTTGAAAATTTGCAATATTTCGATAATGGCTTGAATTGTTTGGTTCAAAACAGGTATCTTGAGAATGTTTTAATTTATAAATAAGAATATATTTTCGTTTTTCGCTCAAAAAATTTAAGGTTAGTTTAATGATGACTGATTTTTACTTTCTCGCTATCTTACAGGTAGAGAAGTATTGTGATCATCAAGAATATCGAACTCGAGATTTTGAAGAATATCGACGTTTCATGACCCCCCGAATCCGAAAAAGTGGTTTATGACTTTCCGTTTGTCTGTACCTCCAACTAGGGCCTAAACTATTTTACCGATCAGGCTAAAACTTGGTATATAAGGTTTTCATTGGGTTGTCCCGAGTGGTTTTTGTAATTGTATGTTTAACCCTAAAATTAAAGGAATTTTACTGAAGGGTGAAAAGAGAAAAAAAAATTGGTTTTCTCAAAATTGACCCTAACGATTTTGATTAAATTTAATTTCTGAGCATTGATCAATATTATCAATAAAACGGATACCTTAGTTTTTTTCGGAAAATGACTTCAAGTGTTCCAGTGTGAAGCGTAAATTCTCGTTTTTATATCAAATCTCCGAAACTATTTGAGATATGAAATTACTTATCACCGCAAATATGTAGGTCTATTTAATTTGAAACATATTTTTATAAAACCAACAATTTTCAAGCTAAATGCAAATATATACATATAGGCCTATATATATCTAAAATTTTCTAACACTATTGCTATTTTCATTATCCTATAAAAATGACCCTTAAGGTACTTTACAGAAGGGGACATTTACTTAACTCCGCAACTATTAAAGATACTAAATAACTTATCATTGCAAAATTGTAGTACTATTAAAAATTAAAAATAAATTATTTGAAATATATATATTTATAAAACCAATAGTTTCGGAGATATTGATAAATATATAAATACACTTTTGTGTGTTTTAGTTGTACATAGATAAAACTTAAGTTTTAACTCAATAATTCTCCAATGCCATAGAGTAATTAAATATAAGTAAGTCTCTCAAAAAGTGTATGCTCTTTTTTCTTTAACCTTTTAGGGGAAATGTTTGTACAGCAATGATCTATCTCCATCATTTTAGATTCAATATTCAATATCTACCTTATTTAATGGTCTAAATTTATAAATGAGGAATTTAATTAAAATGCGATAGTCATAAGATGTGCAACCCTTAATAAAATGTCGAAAATTTTAGCTGGAAGTCGAAATTTTAATATGAAATATTGGCCCATGTGGACCCAATATCGATTTTTTTTTTTGTACCAATAAACTAGCGAGGACTTTCTTTAAAAAGAAAATCATAAAATTTAAATCCGGGAATCAAAAATGATTAACCTACATATAACGCAATTTTTTCTCGGGTTTGCTATTATATATTATTTCGTTTCACATATATTACGAGTTTTGAGTTAATATCTATATTTTTAAACAATGTAGTGAGAAGGTCCATGCTGAATTTTGTAACATTTATTTAAATTTGAACTATATTACACTTCTGTTTAATTAGCTGATAATTGCCCCGTGATCGAGCACTAGTTAAAGCGGTATGGTACCTTGATAATATAATTGGTAATTATAGCCCCGTGAGTGAGCGCCAATTGTTGAACTATTGAATTAATCGCCCCTCAGTGGACCCCATGTATAACAATCCTGTTACTGCCTCTACGTTGTGCGCCTTTTATAACATTATTAAATTATGTTGATGATAATTGCCTCGTGTTTGGGAGATATTTATAACCTTTAAAATAATACACAATTATTAGGTTGGATGTGATTTTATTTTAATATCACTATTGTCTTGATCGTAAAACTGATCATGTCGTTAACTATTTCAAGACGCGACTGATAATGAATACACGACCGTACGTACTGAAGGCTGGAGTGACAGACACAGTCACAGCCAGTGCTAGTGAACCAGTGCTAGTGAGCCAGTGCTAGTTTATTTCACCACGCCGAGTATATAACTCTCTTCGAAAAGAACATTCTAGAAGGTGGTGTTAAAAATTTAAAAAAACCCATCTCGATGGCAGTAGAATGACCGAGACCCGGAAGCTGCCTCAAATTACCTTTTAAAATTTCTATTCGATATTTCCAGAACAGGAAGTTATTATTTATTAAAAACCTTAAATTTTCATATTGACTCAACAGGTCCTACGTCATGCACTCTGACGTCATTGACAATGGCTCTTGCCTTCTTAGAAGAAGAAGTGCTTTAAGCGCCACGTAATATATTATAAAGTTCAAATAAAATTAAATACGTTTATAAAATTAGGACGATATTATTGTCAATGCTTTCACATATTCTTTAGGGGCAGTTCAGTAACATTACAATTAACAAAAAGGCAATAACAATTTTGTTAAAAAAATTTATTTGAAGAGTATACCATATGGTTATTAAAATAATAGTTTTTTTAGAGATAAAATTATTCAAGACTGTCTTACTGATAACTAATTTTTAATTTGGTTATACCTTTGTGGTGTACTATAATTAGGATATAAGTAAGACTAGCAAGTTGAGTTTGGAACTGAGGAAGAAATTGATAAAATGCTATAATTGGGGCATCGTGCTGTATGGAGCAAAAACTTGGATTCTTAGGATGATGGAAAAGAAATACTTGAGGGGCTATGAAATGTGATGCTGGAGAAGACTTGAGAAGATCAGATAGCCACACAGAATGACAAATGGAGAATTTCTAACAAGATTCGTTGAGAAGAGAATCATATTGGATGTAATACTTCAGTAAAAAACAAACGGGATCGGGCACATTCTGGGGAGGAACTGTATTCTACACGACGTCATAAAATGAAAGGTTGAGGGAAAGAGGAGCTTAGGAAGAATGAAGATTAAAATATTAGATGGCTTGAAGGAAAGATGAAATTTCTTGGAGCTGAAGGAAGAGGCAGAGGATAGGGTGCATTGACAGTCTTAATTCACAGACAAAAGGAATGAACCTGTCGTAAGACAGATAAAATAATAATAATAATAATATTAATAATGTACGGGGAATGCCTGGCCCCCACCGTTGTTCGGATTCCACGTTAAGCTGTAGGTCCTCCATTTCATCTCACAATCACCCTACCATTACACATTTGCGTAAGTGCGTATAACCCGAACGGGTAGTAAGACATGGTGCTAATAATAATAATAATAATAATAATAATAATAATGTACTATTGTGTCTTAGAATTTTTATAATTTTTTGTAGAACTGCATGTTACTATCCGGGCTATCAACATATTTTCAGTACCTTATGACCTAGAGATGAAGATAAAATATGATCAAAAATAAGTTTTCCAGCTCAATACAATAAAACGGAAGTTCTTATACTGTTCCATGGGTACTTATTTATTTATATCCTAAAGATGGCGCATTAATATATTATTTTCCAATTAGAGATTGTCTTAGGGAATCCTCAATCTGCTTTCTCCATGAACAGGCTTACTGACGGAGTTTGCGAACCCTGGGAGACTTGTAGAAGGAGGAAGCACGTCACTCACTTGGTATCATTTATAATTCCCCTTAGATTTATTCTACCGAGCTATGCACCAACTACGCCAATCAGCTTGCCATTCAAAGGAACCATAGAGCAACGCTAGGAATCCTCCTTAAGGGATGTCTGTAATTAATGGCAGTGGGGCGGAAAACCTATCATACAAACGATGAACGATATCAAATAATTAAGTTAACTGGAAGAACAGCTTTTGATTTTGATTTATTTAATCACTAAGGGCACCGCCTAGTTGAAGACTTACAGTATATTTAGAAACCATCTCATGGCCTAGTAACCGGGAAGTTTATATGATTTCGCTTAAACTAGAAAAAACTTCAAAATGCAGTTTTCTACATTATTCACTTAAAAATAAAATAGATCATTTTAGAGAGGACACTACTCCAAAATCCACATTTTTCAGAAGGAAAAAAACAAACATTTTGTAGCATTTATAAAAATATGTAATGAATTTCTAATGCCATTACAAATAAGACAACAGCAACTGAGATGTTATAGAATATGTAATTCTTTGAATAAGTATGCCACTTTTACTATAAAAGATACATAACATATGGAATAATGCCCTTTCTTAAGTTAAAATATGGAATAATGTCCTTTCTAATATGAACACAGTTATTGAGGTTTAACCTATAAACATGAAATCTTCCAACGGAGTAGACAACTAATATTTTCATTGCAGAACTTTGAAAAACTAATACAATTTTTTTTTATCATTGTTATTTATGACTAAATAAAACAATATTACATATTAAAGCTTATTATACACAACATTGTAACAATCATTAACCATCACTGTTACTTGATCTATAGTCTACTGGTTGCACATTGAGAGATGCATATTATTACTAAACAAACACTAAATAATGACACATGTCCTGCAATAAATTGTAATAATATTAAACACATTTTTTTAACAACAGGAATACAGCCCTTTCTTAGCTTCCATCTGAAATGAGGGTGACACTATTCCCATATGAATAGTTGGAATAAATAAATCCATTTCTATAAATAAACGTGCGCCTAAGTTACATTAACCCAGTTATAACAATATCTCATTTTTTTAATTTTTGGAATACAACCCTTTCTAAAATGAGCGATTATAGTTAAACTGGAATTGGGGTGATCTCTTTTTTCTGCTTTTGTTTTATTGGCTGAGCTTAGCGAGGTCCTGTTTGACCATTTGGCATTTCTCCTGTCTCTCTGTCCGGTTGTTTGTTCTACAGTAACTGTCGAATACATGGACCAATTTCAACGAAATTTAGCGGGATATTCTTTGAACCTAGAACGAGCGATGTATGCACATGGTTTTCAATCTGATGGTTCGTTGTGCTGACCCTGTGACACTCTCTATACACAAAAGTTGGCACTATCTTCGCTAACTGACGGTGGTCGCTCGGTTGGTATGGCTCTATTGTTGGCTGAAGCCATGGAGTTTTTTAATTTTATTTGTTTGTTTTGTTTGTTGCCAGGTGCGTATAACCCGAACGGGTAGTAAGACGCGGTGCTAATAATAATAATAATAATTTGTTGCCAGCTTAGATGGCGGCTCAAAAGGTTTTATTGTTTAGTAGCTCATATCAAGTGCTTTGACTTTATAATTTTAAGCAACCAATCGAGTACCTAGGGGGTATTTATTTAAATGTTGAAATACACTTGTGATACGAATCTTGGTCGGGTGTATTGAGGGTAGTTTTTCCAAAATGATTTTCCACTCACTCTCCCTCCATGAAAATGCGGTTACATTTTCTATAAATTTAACATTACTAATCCCTAAAATTACTAGCGTAATTAGTACATAAACGTATAACCTGAACGGGTAGTAAAATACCGTGCTAAAAAAGAAACAAGGAAAATTATCAAATTCAAATCCAAATACCTAGATATTACGGAACATATTTCAACTCTAAATCCAAAAATCAATCTGAAGATTTCAGTAAATACAAGAGCAATATCCTTAACATCATGTACCGCACTTACAATTTATTTTCTAACGGAGGGAGGTTTACTCTCTTTAAAAGTATAATAAAAACAGCATCACGGCGAGACGTCTGATTAGAGCTTACTACCTACCTAGGATAGATGTTATCGGTGGGATTCTTAAAGCCAGGTCACATATTGCTACAGCGTGGACTGTAAACTCCCCTTCACCCATACTAGGGTTGTGATGGATCCAACTGCATTGAACTATTTCCTGTTAGACTACCATACAAAGTGGGTCAAAAACCAATAAATGTTCCTGTTGTAATTTCGCGGTAATAGGTCCTATCTGCAATTTTGACCAAAATTGAGAGAGTAATCAGGTTGAAATCTTGAGTAAAAAAAAAACCGAGTAAATTAGGGTTATATGAACGTTGAACCCTTACTGGTAACTTTTCATTATTTTGGGAATAGATAAAGCTTTAATTTGTTTGTTCTTAAAATTTCAATCCTATATTCTTTAATGAAATTTTAACACGCACTGGTCTATAGTATCAAGCTCGTCTTAGACTGGATTGTCGGTGACAAAGAGGTTAAGTTTCGGATCTCGAACGGGAGGGCTGGTTTTCCTCATGTGATTTAGCACTGGGACCTCTTCATCTCTCTTCTAATGATGGTGCATTTTCTATAAGCTACCTTGCCCAACAATATTCCCTAGATCACGTCGTTAATAATCTGGGTCTTAGAAATATTTATAATATCATTATTGTTGAACCAAACATAATCTAACTTAACTTAATGTAGAATAATCTAATTTAAGATAAACACTGTCCCAAAAGTGTCTCTACACCCTAAATATAGCACGAGACTGTCCTGAAACGCCGTTTTGAACCGATGGAACTTCCAATGACAGAACGCTTTTACTATCAATTATTGATGTTGTCACGTTGGATTTAAAATCGAGATGGGACGCTCAACTGCTTGAATCATATAATATTCTAGAAATTTGAAGGAATCACCAAAAAACGTTTTTGGATATAAATTTGGAGCCTTTATTTTTAAATTGTATAGTAAAATGTATTATTTAGACATGTGTAACTGAGAAAATACAATATTCTAGTTTCGTTTAGGTGAAAAATAAAAAACCAAAATCACAAAATAATTAAACATTTGCTTAGCTTATATTTAGTTTATTTACTCCAAGAATGGCTTCTTCTTTTTCTTACTACCATTAAGAAGATATATTGACATTCAAAGCAACCAAACAATTTTATTAGTTTGGTGCAGAGTTCTAAATATATATATAAAGTTATATTTTATGTTATACATATAATTTATTTTTAAAACTCTTGAAGTCTTACTTTGATTGAATATTTATAGATATAAAAGGATTTTACAAGTAATTATTGTCCGAGATTCGAAATACAATGTTATATTCAGATTCATGGAAAATACGATTCAACCAACTCTACCTAAAAACATTTTTTACACATGAAACTATTCATTTGCCAGAGCGCGTAGGCGCAAATTGCTTTGCAATGTTAGATATTAATTTGTTTGTTCTAGAAATAGGTTGAATCCCCTTTTCTCGAATTAGATTATTTATTTTACCATAGAATCAGAATCTTAAAATTATCATAAATATATGAGATTAAACTATTGATATTATGCTTTCTTCAATTTTGATTATTAAGTTGTCATAAAAATACAAATTATAATATTTTACGTTCGCGGAAAAAATTAAATCCGAGTATTCAAACAATAAAGAATGTGTTTTAAAAAAAAGCCAACACTATAATCATCGTAGTTAAATTAACAAATAAGATTTTGCAGCAAAGTGTATTAATTAATATTTTAGAGCAACCAATGGATATTTGGAATGAAAGAACAAGTCTTGGCCTAAAAATTCGTGACGTCACGCCGCCGACCGACCCGGAAGAGTTTGAATTTTTTATCAAGGTGCAAAGGCGAAGCAGGAGTTGGGGTTCATGGATAATAGCTTAGTAGAAACTAGCAAACGATTTCGTGCCTTGAATTGCAGTAGTCAAGTCCTTTATAGGGGAAGGAGAAGCTAATTTTATCCTTCCCTTGGTCTCGTCCACGCATACCTTCTAAGGAATCTAGGAGCTAAAGGAGACACCAGTTACCAGTTACCAGTTACATGGATGATTACAGTTGGGTATTTAGGGGTTAGGAAGTCTCTTAGAATTCAATTAACCCGGATTCTCTTAATTTGCCCAAGGAAACTGTGTCAAAATCATCGCACAACTTTCTCGTGTCTGAAAATGATTTATTACTAGAATTTTGAATAGTATTAATTTTATTATTTAATAAGATATTTGATATATGTATGTATATAAATATACATAGCATACACATATATCTAACTACTCGTAGCTATAGATAAGTTGTTGGAATGATCAACAATACGAATAGGGAGTCTTAGGTTCGATCATAGCTGGTGTAGAAGAGTATATTTACTATCTTCAAACGGGTTAGTCCTGTTATCAAAATACAATATAATTTTCACAGAAAAAAGCCTTATCTGATAAAAGAAAAGATAATAGCTCAACTTACACGTATCCATAAGTATAGTCATATGATTGGCAGCGGTCACTCTTGGTAGATATTATGAATGCCTGTAAAAAATTGTAAAACACTAACAATTTTGGCCACATAAGACTATGTTTGTGTCTTATAAAAGGACCTTACTATTAAAATTATAGTTTTGTAAATATCTAGATGCTATGTGTAGGTGTGTTATTAAGCTTACTGTATTTTGGTTAAACAGTGTCGTACGAAGACATATTTGGGCCTCATTATATTTACATATTGTAGTCGTGGCAAGATGATGTGTGTAGAACTATTTTTTCTTCTGAAATCATTGAACATTACCATTTTTAAAAACCATATATTGTTCATATTTATAAAAAGTGACAATTTCAGAATATATGATTTGAGTTATTAACTTATGAACGTATAGTAGGCATATGACTAGGAGAACCTTTAGAAAATAATGCAATTGATTTTGAGGTCATTATTTATATTATTTTACAAGATTATCAATGTTTTTTTTAAACAGGTACTGATATTATCTATTGAAAGGGATACCTACTTATCACATGACTTGATGTATAAATATATAAACATTGTTTTAATAACCTTATTACTGTAAACAATTTTCCTTCATATCTAAACTGGTTTGTAGCTCAAGAACTGTCAGTTATTAGCAAGGGAACATATATGTTCAAGGCATGCTAAGAAAGTTTACGTTTAACAACATATTAGATTTTTTTTATCCCCGTGTCCTACTCCCTGTTCAGGTTATACGTATATTTGATAGTTATTTTAATGAGGTTGGGTTGAGGAAGAAAGTATTTTGAAGGTATTTTACCCGAATTTACGTGGAAGGAGAGTGGAAAACAATTTAGAAAAAATCATCCTCAGTAGACCTGACTAGGATTCAAACTCCGATCCCCCCCGTAATCAGCAGGCCAGTGATGCCTTAGAACATTCGGACACTAAAGCGGGCTATGTTAAATATTAAACTAAAGGTAAAGGTTAGATTCATTAAATCTGTTGGCCAAAAGAACAAACCTCGGAAAGATTGGCGTTTCCACTTTCATAGTGATGAATAATTGACGACCGAGGAACTGTCTGTTGCCCACATTCTATAAATAAGTTAATAAATAATCCTCCACACAGATGGGTGATTTTTTCTTACTTAATTCAAAATAAGATTCAGTACAAGTCAACTAGCAAAGTGTGAGGAAACAATTATTATGGTGACTACTAGCACTAAAAAGGAAGATAAACTGTACAATTTTTATGTAGTTTGGCATTAGCACAAGTAATAATTTTGGTGATATTTAAGTACAGACGTATGAGCAGAAGAAATACTAATTCAATTTTCACATTGGTAAGTTGAAAAGTGATTTCCTTGTCCTTAAAACTAAAGTAAAATGAAATAACTTATCTTCAAAAATAGGTTAAAGGAGACAGGTTTAAATTAAATATATTTTGTAGATATATTCATAATTTTAAAAATATGTCAGATTTTTTTTAAATATATAAAACTTTATAACTTGTTTGTAAATATCCAAACAATTTTCTGAAATTAATTTTATTTTTGTTAACTGTTCACAAAACAAGGACGAAAATAATGACGGTATGAATATTTCGTGGTAGTTACTTCCCTGTTTATTTCGTGATTTACCATCATTGTTTTGATACACGTTTATCTACTGAATTAAATAAGAAAACATCACCCTTGTGAATTCTAGTCATAAGTTTAACCATAAAGTACAAGAAATCTACATTCCAGGTTATATATAAAAGTACTTCTTTTGTCAGTTACTAAAGCTAGTAACAAAATTTTCATATACGCCCCTATTCATTCGCCAATTCAAGTGGTTTTAAACTGTCACTTTTGATACGATATATCAATACCATTTTAAACAATGTTACTAATGTATTCGTAAATTATAAAAATTACTTCTGGATACGGGCTTCGAACCCGCATCAATATTCTACCAGTGAGCTATCCAGGAATCGCCCCATGTTCAGTATTGTTCTTCAAACATAGTTTAAGGCAGAATCTGTTATGGACGTGATTACTCAGTGGTAGAGGATTTTCGCGATAAGCCAAAGGCCCCGGGTTTGATTATCTTGTCATGGTGTTATTTTTCTAATTCACAAATACGATAATTCATGTGGCTACATCCGTAACTAAGTGATCTAAGCTTCACTAGTCATGTACAGTTAATTGTGAGAGCATTTGCTTACCTCCATTAATAATTTAATAACGTAAAAGAGTATCATCCGTTTCGGTGGTCTAAATTGTCCGATGATGGGGAGTTCGGGGTTCAATCCTGATCGGGTGTTCTGAGGGTGAGTTTTCCTAAATGATTTTCCACTCTTTATCTATGCTAGTACGAGTAGATTTCATATAAACTAAATCGTCGTTATCCGTAAAACATTAGAATAATTAGTACATGGGCATATAACTCGAACGCGGTAGTAAGATGCGGTACTAAGAAAAAATATATAGGGCCTATCAATTTTGACTGTAAGAAATATACAGAATGATCCAAAAGTCACGAAACTCTGTTTTTCCAAGGTGTGCCGAGCTAATTATCATTAGCTCGCACAAGTCATTGATTACGTAAACCCTTAGTGTAATATCTTCACGCCACCAATTATTTTCCTCCAAGTTCTTCATATATTCTCAATTGGTTCACTATCTTAAATTGTTCTTCCATGGAAGAGGCGCTTTATTCGACATTCTTTTGTTTAGTCTATCCCCTCTTCTTTTTATAACTGATCACGCAGGCGCAGTTTTAGTCCCTAGCAGGCACGGGCTCGACTCCTAGCCCCGTCAAACAATATAGTATCAAGTGTATTCCCGAGCTGGGACGAGCTCGCCGCTTCATCCAATCTCTGGACACGCCGTGTGGTGTTACTTGCAGGCTCAGAGCCGTCTCGCTTAGTTCTACATAGAAATATGGTGAACTGCTAGAACACTACACTAATGGATAGAACTACTATTTTGCCTGAGTACAGTGTATATGTTTCACGCTCGACCTAGTCAACTAGCAGTACGACTGGTAATAGCTGGTCTAATTGAAGAGAATGGACTCCCGTGGACGCCAACCTTGGGATCGCGGCAGCTAGCCCTCGCCACATTAATTTGGGTTACTAACCATCTGCTACATCTGATATGGTGTGGATCTGACTCGCTCACATCCAAGCTTCTCTCCTACCTACTGCAACGTTTGTCTACTCTTGGTACCAAAGCGGTACCCTCTGTCGACTCGGCGCCTGGTACCACCCTGGTACACCCCTGCTCACTCATCCCGAGTATCTTGCCGACATGCCGCGGAGCCTGCTGGACTGCTGCATTTGGTGAGGTGTGGGTCCTACTCACTGTCATCCACGCATCATTCTTACCAGCTACACTATTGGTCTACTCGTGGCACCGAGGCGGTACTCTACGCAGTTATCACACCTGATGCTACCCTGGTACACACCATCTTGGTACACCCCTGCTCGCACACTCACTGGATCGTGCCTGTATGCCACGGAGCCTGCTAGACTGCATTCGATTAGAGTGCATGGGATACCGAGATACCGAACGGCTTTACGATGCAGGTGGCTAAGTTTTGCGAAACATAGGTATGCCCTCATTACCTTCAGACGCCCCACCTAAAGCTTATGTAGACTCCACGGTTAATCGTAGTTTCATCTACATCTACTTGGATTCGAAACCTATGAGGAAGGATGCGAGACATTTCGAATTGACTCTAACGGGTGAACGTGGTTATAAGTTCAAGAGGGCGGGCATCGTTTCAACGATGGTCATGAACTTGAAAGATATTATTTGCTTGTTGAATCTTAAAATTATCGACGATCCACCTTTCGAGGTGTCCAAAGATGACTCTATATCTTTCATGATAGAAAAACGTCCGACAACGTCTCAGATTTTACACGTAGAATTAGGTTTTACTTACGTTTAGATATAATGAACCGCTTCTTCACGGTAAGAGACATTCACACCTTACATCATGACGACGAAGGTTGCGGAGGATATCATAAAAGCTAGTAAGATTATTAAACGAAAGTATAAGCAACTACGTGATGCCCGGCACGAGTCTGAGCACGTCGCGAATGAAACGTTCAAACCTATCACGGATCCTCTAAACAAGATGGTGAAGGCGCTCGCGGAACCTGAGGAGACGGAAGCCTTACCTGAGACATTGGAAAACAACCATCTATTGGATACTTATCTTTATTCATCTCACGCACATTCCGATAAGACCTACGGAGTCCGTCATGAAGGTGACTCTACCAAGCTCGGAGATAGCCGTATCGTATTCAACGGGAGAGACGGTACAATACTCCTTAACAATAAGACGGTACCGTATACTCGAGGACTATTAGAATTACTTTTCAGAAGAGCACCTGCCCATTATACTAAAGATGATCTGAAAGTATACAAGTCTATGCTTGAAGAAACGAACGCGCATCGGTTGAGAAACGAACCATACGCTCGTATCAAGATGCGAGCCGGATCAAAGTATTCGTTAATCATCAAACCTATGTTTGAGGAGGAGCTTGAGGGTGAGGGTTTATACAAGATGGAGTCAGGACGAGGGGTCGATTATACCTATTGGGACGATCCTAACGAATTGGTGGATCGATTACGACTCTTGCGCGCATCTACCGAGGCTGGTCATTCCGCTCACCATAACGAGATCGTTTCTATCATTGAGGAATTACGTGAGGCGGGAATCATCGTATAAAGACGTTCATCTCTTCTGTACTTTATCACAATCATGTCTGGCGTCAAGTGGGAGATTGCGCGTGAACTTCATCGTCCGGCAAGACGGCGATTTCCTCGAAGACACGTTAGCGTACGAGGCTTGAACGAGCTCCTTCAGGCCGATCTGGTGGAGATGATACCCTACTCTGGATCGAATAAGGGCTTCAAGTACCTTCTCACCGTCATCGACGTGTATTCCAAGAGGGCTTGGGCCGCTCCCGTCAAGACTAAGACGGGTAAGAACGTCAGCGCAGCAATGGCTCTCCTCCTCAACAAGGTGGGTTTACCTCGCGTACGTCATCTCCAAACGGATAATGGTACAGAGTTTTACAACCCTGAATTCAAAACGCTCATGAAGAGAAAGAGAATCAATCATTATTCTACATACAGCAACGTCAAGGCTAGCGTCGTGGAACGATTTAATCGTACTCTCAAGAACATGATGTGGAGGAGGTTCACGGCTAAAGGATCCTATCGATGGATCGATATGATCGATTCCTTACTGAACGAATACAACCATAGGGTATACTCGACCATAAAGATGAGGCCTATAGACGTCAAGGACGATAGACTTTTACATACCGTCTATAAACGTCTCAAGATCTCGGATTCCACTCCGAACATATTTAAAGTGGGTGATATAGTTCGTATCAGCAAGTATAAGGACATTTTCGAAAAGGGTTATACCCCGAACTGGTCGACCGAACTGTTTAAAATACGTAACGTCGTCGAGACTAATCCCAGAACCTTCCTACTCGAAGATATGAAAGGTAATCCTATCACAGGAGGTTTCTACGGTAAGGAGCTTAAAAAGACTTCGTATCCGGATATTTACCTTGTAGAGGAGATAGTCAGACGTTCCGGAAATAGAGTATACGTTAAATGGATAGGGTTCGACTCGTCACACAATTCGTGGATCGATGCGAAGGATATAGTGTAGATGGAGGGGGAGGGAGGGCGTGTTCCCCTCCACCCCGAGCATATAAAGCGACCGCGAGGTAGGGAGACGTATCTCATTCGATATGTTTAAGCAGTTGGGTTACCGTCTGGAGGAAATTAGCGATATTAAGATCTTGAACCGCGGCTTAGAATACTACATCGCGAGGGCCGACAAGGGTTACAGTGAGTGCTGCGATTCTTCCGTGCACTGGCTCGGATGCCATAATCCCGGAATGTGGGAATCGAGTCAGTCCGTCGAACGCTGTTCTACATCTTGCCCCGTCTACAATCTCAAGAAAGGAGACGAGCCGCAAATTCTCCAGCAGGAGGAAAACGCTTTGTGCGCGGAGTTGGATCGAATCGAGCGCGAGGAGCTCGATCAGGTCAAGTGCATCTCCGAACTTGAAAAGTATCGAACCTACAACGTTCCTCGTCTATAAGGGGATGAAGAGGTCAGCGAGGAGGAGGACGAACCGAACATTATAACGCTAGACTATGTGGGCAGAATGCATCTTCCGGGCAAAAACTTTGGTGAGAGGTACAGGAGTCGCTTTAACGCTTCACAGAGAGGAGTGATATATCTAGGTGAAGACAAGTACGAACTATTCAAGTGGTGAAGCGCTTGCGTGTGCGAGTGCGCACGCGCGCGCGCGTTCTATGACGTATGTACGTGTTTACCCAAGACTGAAAAAACTATATGTAAGACTTTAGAAAAAGAGATTTTTGTATCGCACGTTCTATGCCCTATGTACGTGTTTACCCAAGACTGAAAAAAACTGTTTGTAAGGGGGAAGAGATTTCTTGTATGCATCGAGTGAAAGACTATATTTTTTTTTCTAGAGAGAAAGAATTTAATCTTTGTACCGAATATATATATGTGTGTGTATGTATCATCATAATCTTAAGAATATACTCGCTAAATAAAAAGCTTTACTATTTATTTAAGTCCATGATCCTATTAAGAGAGATAGAGAAAGAGAGAGACATTACATAGAAATAAAAGAGTATCCATTTAAGGCTATATTCTGAAAGGTAACAATACGAATCTTTTTTAGACTATGTTCTGAGTAAAAAAGGTCTTTTATAATAGGGATGATATGTATGTTTCATTCAGAGCAAAAAGATCATTTATAATAAGGAAGATATGTATGTTTCCAGGAGCTTATAAAATGTCTTTGCAGGGAACCGAGGATTGAAGTTCGGACCAATAAGGGAGGAACTCACACTTCTCCATACCTAGAGCGGCTCCCCCCGCCCCCCTCTGGAGAGCTGGGCCAATCATACAACCCACCCTCCCCGCGCACCGTCTCCCCTGTGGACTCACAGGATCATCCCCATCCTCCACCCCCACCCTACCTCTGCCCTGTAGCTTGTATGCATGTATAAGGAGAGAGAGAGAGGATGGCGCGCGCGTCCTCCAACATACTTCCCCCACCCTTCATTTCCCCTACCTGCCCTGAGGATCCTATGCATGTATAAGGAGCGAGAGGGGAAGGGAGGGGGTAGGGGTACACACACACACATACACATTTACCCTCACTGCCCATAATACACTTGACTACACCCTACTATACCCATAATAATTGTTAACTCGAATATTGTATATTTCAATTTTTTACTTAGATATCCCTTGAACTTAGAATTTAAAAAGTTCTACTGTATTTATATTTTCTAAAAAATTCGCTTTACTAGAATCCTACTGTACTTTAAAAAAAACTAGTTAAAATAATAATCAATTTGCATAATTGTCCTCTTTTTGTTCCCTAGATGTGCGCGGTGCCATTCGTTCGGTCTGAAGCGGGCTCAGGGATCTACTGACCCTGTGGGATCCGGCTATGGTGGCCAGCACGTCTGCTAGCGTGCACTTGGGTATGGTCGGCGGAGAGTCGGTGGAAGGAGCCGCCAATTGCGCGGAGAAGATGAGGCGACCATCGTATACGGTGACACCTTTCCCCCATCGGCGGCACTACGCAGTCAGACGGAAATATGGAGTTGTGGTTCCAAGGTAACAAAATATACTATAGTTTTATTGAGAAAAAAAACTCAGCAACCTATACACGAATATCTAGCTTTGAATCTAAGATATAAGGTGGATTGGAAAGGAACGAGAGTTATAGTGTTACAGTTTATATTGTGAGATAGTTTATATTTATAGCCACGTGATCGAGCGCCGATTAAAACGTTATTGAAATTATTACCCCGCGATTGGGTGGCAATTAAATCGTTATTGAAGTATATTTTGAGATAATTGGTATTTATAGCTCCGTGATCGAGCGCCATTTATCATAGTTCAGTTATTTTCTATGATGTTGACACGAGCGTGCCTTACTGCGCACTCACGCGGTTATACGATCTGATTACTTTTTATTTTTATTTTAATAAAATAAATAAGGCTTCCAGTGTTTCAAACGATTTATTAAGATGATTTCACCCTCTGTACTGAAGATATAATTTTAGATGATACAGTTTAGTTTTACTATAGATTATTTTTCTGTGACATTACACGTTCCGTGTTTTAAGTACCGTGTGCGATGTAGATTTATGTTACTACTATATATTCATACGCACAAGAGGCTTATATATGAGCTACCTCTTGCCTCTTGGATCTCTTGGCACCACTATAGAACCAACTAATATAAAGAGTCGGTGCGACAGGTGTTGTGAAGGCTAGCTTCCTATTGGGTAGAGGGAGCTAGCGTCACTTGCTTTTTTGATAATCACTATGGAGTTGATTTTTGAAAGAAAAAATAAGTTTTATGGTGTAATCTATTGACATTAATTCTTAAAAGCACGTGATTCTCCATGGATATTTTATATACATTACTTTAAAGAAAAATGTACTTCATCCATGACTTTTTTTAATATATGAGAAGGGTCCAAATCAGTATCATTACAGAGTTAAATATTGCTGTTCTTATTACCAGGGCTGTGGAGTCGGTACGTCAAGCCTGTGACTCCAACACACAAGGCCTATATTTTTCCGACTTCAACTCCTTCAGAAATGGATAATGTATATTATTTGTGAATCAATGATAAGGCAGGACCTACACATGCTGACACAAAACGTTTCAAAACACTGTGAAATGAAACATTTTTATGTCGTTGTGTTTCATCATGTGTCATTACGCTTTGACCACAGGTTTTCAAATAAATCACTAGAGATAGGCGATATTTCCCTGACAGTGATTTTTTTCAACGTTACTCCTTGATCACCGTCACTACCAGTGACTGAATTTCAAAAGTATCAGTGATTGAGATATCGGTGATCCGTGTTGAGTGATACTCTCACCAGGTGGTGACAGCTGAGAATTCCATTATGAAAGCTCCAACCGTGACTGCAATGTTGCCAACTGTACAATCTGGATACTACTTTTGATATAACTTCACCACCTGTATAATCCAATTTTAGGATATTTTAGAAAAGTAATATCTTGTGACCCAGATATAAAGTACCACATTTTACACCAATTATTATTTTTTATGAAAATCTGTGGGTTTATTAATAAAATGTCAGAAAGTAGTATCCTACCGGTAAAAAATAATCCATTTCAGGTCCATGTACTATCGCTAAAGACGATATAGTTGGCAACACTGCGTGACTGACAAAATATCAGTTGGCATCTGGCGATATGGGAACCCACAAGTGCGGGCAGTAGCGGTCAATGTCCTTAATTCTAATGTTTCAATAAACATTCGAGTCCGGGGTTCAATTCTCGGTCCTAGCAGAGATTTATCTGTTTGCCAAACCCTTCCTTCACCTCTGAAAATACGTATTAATTACAACTTGTGAATGTGTGGAATGCCAGGCCTCCACCGTAGTTTGGATCCCATTTTAAACTGTAGGTCCTCCATCTCACAATCTCTCTACCATTACACATTAGCGTAAGTGCGTATAACCCGAATGGGTATTAAGATGCGGTGCTAATATTAATGATAATAATAATAATAGCTATTTTGAATTAATTCCAATACGATAGCGAATCCAAGCCACAGAACTTACATATGATTGCTCAAAGGTGTATGGTGTACTTGTGCTTTCTACTACTTAACCAACCAATCCCAGGAAATTATATCTAACACTTCATCAGTATCAATATCGTCAGCATACATGCCGCCATATTAGTACAAACTGAAATGTTTTGTTTCATTATGTTTTTGTTTTATCATGTTTTATTTGAAAATAAAAATAAAAATTGAAACATGTTTTGTGTCGTGGTTTCAAGATGTTTTGTTTCATCATGTTTCGAAACATTTTGTGTCAGCATGTGTGTGCGCTGTCCAATACATTAAGCAAGTTTGAAACTTTACATGACCAATAATTTTATCTTATAGAGAGTGATAGCCGAACATTTTATTTTAACATGAGAACCTCCTCGGTCCCGGCACAAATTTATCTGATTACCAAAACCTTCCTTCACCTCTGACAAGACATCTTGTGTATGTGGGGAATGCCAGGCCTCCACCGTGGTTCGGATTCCACGTTAAACTGTAGGTCCTTCATTTCATCTCACAATCACCCTGCCATACATTAGCGTAAGTACGTATAACCCGAATGGGTAGTAAGACGTGGTGCTAATAATAATAATAACATGAGAACCCTTGTAACATAGATGAACAAATTAAAATTGTAAACATATTACATCTAAGATATTAGGCTCATTAGCAATGGTTTAATAATTTGATATTGTGGACCAATGCACATGAGCCCAATATCTTAAAATCAATATGTTTTCAATTTTGATGTGTTCGTGTTCATCAGCATTACAAGGGTTTTCATGTTAAAATAAAATTTCTGTTATCATTCTTTATGATATAAAATTATTGGTCTTGTAAATTTTCAAGCGTGTTTAATTTATATTACAACTCTTTGTAATTTCTAATTTTAACAACTTTTCATTATACATTGATTGATTCACAAATAATATATTCTCTCCTTACTAACATTTAAAATGTGCTCCAATAATATATATATATATTTATTAGTAATTTTTACTGCAGTAAAATATTCAGATACAGATTACTTCACGAGAAGCTTCTTTGGTATGGTGAATTTGTATTTGAATACATTTTTCACTCAAAATTACAAAGTAGATAGGCTTGGTTAGTTTTGTACATACAGTAAATTCAACAGTTTTTGAATATTTGTCATGGGCACTGCGTAGTTTTCTTAGGAAATTCTTTTTGCCACCACGTCTTTCTAATTGTTTGTGCTATACGCACACATACTAATTACGCTGATATGAAATTTAATTTAGAGTAAGTGTACTAACATTGTCGTGGAGCAAGAGAGGAAAATTGTGTAGGAAAAATTATTCTCATTACATCCGACAGGAATTTGAACCAAAATATTTACGTCATCAGGAGTCCATTATATAGCGCAAGAAGCGAGTGACGGTTTAGACCATTCGACCACCGATGCAGATACTTTTTTTTAGAATGAAGAGAGAGTCTCCCGTGCAAATTAAGTAATACCCGTGACAAATATTCAAGAGCTGGTGTAAAAAATTAAATTACAGTTATCCTATTTACTGAATTGATTTTGTTATTTGGTCCAAAAAAAGGTTTTATTCTATAAAAACTTCAAAAATATTGACCCTAGACGTGTGTCCTTGCATTCCACCTTAATGAGCTAATGTTTTAACAGTAAACTATCCTGGTTTATATCGTTTTAAGGGCTATTCTTTGATGCTTAATTATTTAAGAAAGTATGTTTTCATATATTTCGGATAAAGTGGCCATTATTTGGAAATATATTTACTTAAAGGGGTTGGGGCATATTATGCTTTATTAAATCTACTTTTGATGGTTGTTTTTTAAAATTGGGAGCTTTACGGGTTTTTAGGGCGAATAGCGAAATATCTTTTGAATATCATGTGATAAGTATGATCTTAATATTTAACTTTTCAATTTGACATATTATCATTTCCTTCATTATTAGTGGGTCTTATTATTTTTCGAACTTTGATTACTATTATTTGCGATTAGGAAAGAATTACAATCGTAGTACAATATTAGGTACATTGAACATAAACATGTTTTTACTGTTAACATGAACAGTAGTAACGCTACAATTATTTAATTTGTGTGGTTCATAAAAAGTAAACTCTGCAGAATGATTTAATGTATGGGTCGATGAAAGTAACTCTAGTAACTTTTGTAACTGATAGATATCATTGTATAGATCACACTATATTTTCAATCCATGTTCCGAAAACTAGTTCTGGCTGTATTTCTGCCAAGCAAATGTTAGGACATTTATATGTATGTTATTCCCAATACTCGTGCTATTTTGATATGATTGTAATAGTAACTATTATATGAATTAATATTTGCAATGGATTCACTTTTTGTTATTGAATTATAATTATAGTGGCCAATTAAAAAAAAATAAAAGCAGGGCAAAATATATCGGGCATGCAATGTTGTTACAAAAAAAAGGGGGGTAAATAGAGTAAAACATATTACAAAGGGAAAATAATAGATGGAGGGGAAAAAATAATTTGGACACACAATTATTTATTAAACATCCCTTTTCATTAAGAAAGTGCTAATAGGCATTTTTCATTTCGAGTTGAGTTTGAATGAAAACAAGTTTTTTTTAGTTTCAGTAGCATAGAGCATTATTTGCAAAATAAATATTTTCAGTTGAATTTTTGTGATAAATTCCTGTACAAACCATAAATAAGTACAAATGTATTTATTTTAGAATCAGATTTTTTTTTGTGAAAATTTTATAATCATACATATTCAAATTTTCAAATAAATTTAATATAATCGTAATTTTTTTTAGCTATACAAAAGGAAACATAAGGGACTCTTATTCACTATGAAATTATATATTAAAATTGAATAAAATTAATCATAATAGAAATATTCGAGGAAACGATCGAAAGTTACGAGTACTCAAAATTTTAGAGTCTTGTAAAAATCTTCGAGTCTAATTTGAACAGCTACTAAAACTCAACTTGAACTCAAATTTCTTACTACTCGCACACCCCTACAATTCATTGCTATTCAATATAACTCTGAGTTACATTAAGTAAAATAATACCTAAAAGAACATTAGTTTCATCGTCAAATTCAAGGAACAAATATTAATGTCAAGAAAAACTATGTTCGTACAGACACATAAAAATATTTAAAGTTTTACTTTCTATTTTTATAATTGATTATAAATATATTTAAAATGTTGGTAGATAATTATTTCAAACTGACATTTCAATAGAAAACTTTTAATAATATGTAGAATTAAAAGCAAAACAATTATAGGAATAAATAATAGGTAGTATCAAGAAAATATTTTAAAAATTATTTATTAAAAAATTATAACGTAAATGTTTACTGATTTTAGTAGGAATTCCATTCTGAAAGGTGGTTTTAACTAGCAAATAGCATGAATCTGGTAGGTAAAAAGACCTTTAAGAAAGAACCGTTTACTAAAATACGTATATACTTTTTTCCCTTTTCATGGTAGTTTATACATCACATATTAGTAGGAGTGCCCACAAAAGTGACGTGACACATGATCTGGCAGTAACATGACAGAATGACAGTGAAATATAAGTGGCGATATTAAAATGACTCAAAGCACACCCGGGTGATTTAGCAGAAATAAGTTTAATAATAATGTCTGCCTCTGATAATGATTTGAGCTTATTGCATTTAGTCAACGTTAAGATACAATAATTTTGTTCACATTAAATTACGCTTTTAGGTGCATCCTTTTTGGTGAACAAATGTAAAAATAAATACATGGTGCTTTGGATGTTTTTAATGAGTTAAATATGAATCAAGAAAAATTTCTGTTTTTTCACAAAATGAGGGAAGAAACATTTCATTTAGGGGTGTGTGTGCCACTTAAAGAACGTCTTATAATGTTACTAAACCAATGTCCAGTGGATTCAATTAATTAAACTTGTCCATAACATGTGACAGAAAGTGGAGTGTGCAGCGATCACCTGACACTGACGTGGTGTATGTCAAGTCATCACTATGTCACGCCATTTCAGCCTAATATATTTACATTGTTTTAACCTGAAGATGCATGTTATATGCCAGATTACATGTCACATCATTTTGGTGGGTCTTATAAATAGGAGATTTAATTGTCATGGTACGTGTACGAAACTTTTGGCAAATAATCTTGTGAATAAAACTTCTCAAAAATCTAAAGGGATAAGTTTCTGCCCTAGGGTTGTTAATTTAGAAATATTATTTTCTCTAACTACAAAAAAAGTACTTTTGGAAGTACTTGGTTAAAAACCAGTACCTGTGGGTGTTCTGTAGGACAACAGAACATCACCCCAAAAAACATTACTATCCTGCAAAAACAGAACGAATGGTTGCCCTAATTATAATAAATGCAGCCAAATTTGTAGCTTTATGTCCTAGGCGTAGTCGGGAGATGGGCTACTATTCAGTTTTTCCAATGTTAACAGTTTAAAATAGGTATCGGATAAGTTTCTTAAAATCTGAGATATTTAATACTTAATGTACATTAATAATTTATTCTGGAACAACTCTTGTTAATCTTAGAGGGAAAAACACACGGTCAAACGTCACTAAATACTTAACTGCACGCGCACGAAATTTCTTAGCACATATATATGTGTGAGATCAAATCAGTATATCACAAATCTGGTATTTGGTTAGATTGAACAGGTACTTACGTGGCCTAGCAGAATCACGCCATTTCCTCCTCTACTGGTTCCGCGTCTTACTACCTGTTCGGGCTACATACTGATATTCTAATTACGCTAATAGTTTTAAGGATTAAGAATTTTATATTTAGAAGAAATGTACCATCAGTTGCCGTGTAAGAAGAGTGTAAAGCCACTTTAGAAAACCAACCTCATTACACCCAACCGAGATTTGAGCTCCAATCTCCCCGTCATCGGCAGTCTAGTCTACTGCGAGAGTAGCGCACTAGATCACACGGCCACCGAACTTGTTTACTGTAGGTTAATTTATATTCAATGTAGTAGGTAGTTCCAAATTATTACCCCATAATTAGATATTAATGTATATTTATCTTAATCTATATTATTTTGTTGTAATCCTTAATTGCCTAGCAATGATTACTCTGTAATATTTTTATTTGGTGAATCCTTATTCAATTTTTAGATTTATAAAGAGAAGCAATACACTCTTCAAAAATAAACAAAACATGTTTAGTAAATTTGAGGGAGAAGCGTGCTTTACGTTTTTAAAATATGAAAAACAATTTTAAAATGTTAAAGTCTTTGGTTGCAGAGATGCTGGCTTAAACAATTTCGAACGGTAAGATAGATTCACACGATTACTGGGAATAAAAAGCACACTCTGCTTAAGTTGCGTAGCAATTCACACGCTTTCAGAAATGTATGGTGGCCCGTGATGCTTTGCTACACAGATGAATATATATATAAGTTATCTTACTTTCCAGTGGGTAATCAATCATCTCTTCAATTAGCTTTGTATAGTGTCAAGAAACAAATTAGCACAAAGCAAGAACGACACACCCGCTCCTCACAACAGTAAACTCATCTCTCTTGTTTTGTGTCTCATTTTGTAGGCTTCTGCAAACTGGTCGAGTAGATTTTTTTAAAATAATTTGACTAATTTTCCCAAACAGCTTTTATGGAGAAGCGTGGACAAAGCTTAAATTGTTTGAGAGTGACCAACAGTTGGAGCTGATTTCTTGTGATTAGCTTAGAGCTAGTCACATGAGTACATTTCAAATTTCCTCTTGTTTATCGGTGAACGCGGGAAGCCACAGTAAGCCACATGAGACCATTAACACTTTCTCCGGAGGTCGGTAACAAATGTCTAAGATACCGTGCATATTAAATTCACATCTTCCTAGAACTAGAAACTAGAGTAAACACGAACATCTCGTCCCTAAGTCAACATCCCACACACGTCACATGTGATAAATTATTACATCTCCATCACTTAAGTGGGATTACGAAGGTTGCGCTATATCCGTTATAGTTTTATGCACAAGACTTGCTAAATCTATTACATGCATTCAAACTTGAATCTCAGAAACTGCGACAAAAACATATGCTTATATACCACCCCAAGAGCTGTCGAAATTACAAAACAATTTGGAAACTACTTTTATTTACATGACGTATGCGTATAAACTGACGTGCCAGTGTTGTTAGAGAAAAACTGATGTCAAGCCCTGGGGGGAGGGTGGGATGGGGGTGGGGGTTTGAAGGGATGTGTGTGTGTTCAACCTTCTGCGCCACCTCCAACAATACTTGCCAACATATTTAATTAAAACTACTTTATTTGCTGTCTAAACAATATATAAATCAAAGTAAGAGAAAATACATATAACTAAAAGCCACTATTGTGACATTTAAACATATGCTTGTATTTTAAGATTATTAACACAATCTAAAGCTCATAAACACTTGGGACCACACTTATAAAATATATTCAGAATCCATCATATTTCACACGATTTCTCGCCTTTAAGGACAAAGTAATTTTGATCTGATTCAGGCTCTCACTGACAAAGCTGCCAGAGCTAATCTGAGCCACAGTAGGGAGCAAATTATGAAATAAAATACATTTCAAACAAACATAATTAATTTATATATTATAATAAAAAACCTACAAATATTAATTTTAGGGAATTTTGCTTACACCCTTTTAAAGTTGGAAACTGTAATAAGATAATGTACGAATCGAAAAAGCTAGTCGAAATAATCCTTGTTTCTGAAATATAACTTTGTTAAAGAGTTTAATACACACATAACATTTACGAAAATAAGGTGAATATCCCATGCTACTCTAGTTTTACTGACTGAGATTTGAAATTCAACATTCCCATTAACGTCAACCAAATGAAATACGTGTCTAAAGAATGAGTGAGTCGCTGGAGTAGAAACTGAGAAGTTAGGTAGCAGAGATGGTACCATCTAGTTTTCATATAATTGTTCTCTATCTGACTGCTTGAAAAGTTACTAGATATAATTTTACGTATTTATATGTCAAGTCATATGATTTTCAGCTGCAAATTTCGATGTGCATTACAATATCTATGAAATAGTAATAATAAAATAGTAAAATTTTATCAATTTTGACAGCAAGAAAAATATGTTTGTATTTTCTAAAAGGCCCTGCCTATGAAAATCAAACTGAAGAAGACGTTGTGAGGTAAACTAGGTTATCTTATTTCAACTGTTTTGTAACCGATCCTCCTCGTACCTGGTTAGGTGCAGATACATGATCAGGGTGAGAAACCCTGCTAGATGTTCATACGAAACATACATTTCTTATCTCCCTCTATTATGTTTCATATTATTATTCTTAAATTTGAGAATTAAGCGTACACTTTCTAAACCCAAATATTACATCAACACTCGGATTATAAATTAATTAACATAGAACAAACCTATATCAATGATCGCATAGTCTAGCACGTAACTCTCATGTTAGGCTGTATTGCCGCTGACGGGGAGATTGGAGTTTGAATCTTGGTCAGGTTTAATAAAGTTTAAAAAAAGTGTTTCTCACCCTCCATCCACATGAATGTTAGTAGATTTTATATAAAACTTTGCCTTATTCATCTGTCTTACATTGGAGTAACTGATATATATTCTCTTAATCAGAACGAGTACTAAGACAGGACAAAAAAGATGTTAATAATACACTTCATGTGATACACCCATCCCCGGCCAAACACCTAAACAATATTTACAAATATAATATTACTAGGACTAGCCTGGATACAGATAGTATATCATATATTCTTTAATACTATCTAGAATCGAACCAGGACTTTTGTTTGACCATCCTAACCATTCAGCGATATTAACGGAGGTGGGTATCAAAACTGCATCCCTATTACTTTGAAACTAAACATTAACTGTTCACTGAATTTGCATTTGGCAACAAGATGTCTAGAATGCGATACTTTTTTTTTTTACAGTTTACATATTTTATGAGTCACTTAATAGGTTTGTATTTGTGATGGAGAACAAATCAAATCAAATGACTTGTGTTACCACCATAAGAGCGAATATTTCTCAATCATCGGTCAAGGCCGTGTAGTAAAAGTTAATTAGGAGTCTTGTTATAGTAAGTAGTTAATAGCAAGGCTTGTCGATGTCAGTATTACCACCGACAACAGATTAAAAGAAAAAACAAGTTTTTTCTAACACTATACATTCAATCAATACAGTAAGACTGTACTCTGATTTCACTCTTGTACACTTTCGTGCACTCAAATATTCATCAGTTATTAATAAGAAAACATTATTCTTGTTTGCCCCTTCCCTTTCACTGAATAAGAAAAAAGAATCTCTTGCGGCTTGGAATCGCTCGTGACCTATTCACTCCTTGTACCTCTTCTCTCGTACACTGGTTTAGGGAACAAATCAATAACGCCATCTTTAAAATTAGCCCAGCTGATAACAGTTGAAAAATAATAGTTGGCAATATTTTGGGTAAAATTGAGATAAGGCAAAATAGTAAAAATTATTAATCTTTGAATTAATCTGAGAGTGCTAAATGTAAAATAAAATTATTATCATAAAATAATGTTACTAACAATTTAGATTTTACTTAACTTTAACAAATAACTCTTTTCTAATCTGTACAATGTAGTTGATTCGAAGTCAATTAAATATGTAGATTACAATAACTGATATTAAAGGTACTTAACTCATATCTCTTACAATTTAACTCGTAAACATTTACTGACACTGATTTTTCATCAATAAATTTGGTGATGGTATTACTAATTCTATTGTATATTTGTATATACTCATTACATCTCTTTACAGGGTCCACAAACAGTTCTAGTACTCTCGTGGTTGTTTCATAATACATTGCAACTTTTTTCATAGTTTTTACAAACTAGATAGTATTCAGTTTGGCTTTACTGACGTTCCTGTTTGGATGGCTGTGCCATTATTCAACTGGTTTTACTCATAGCAGATCCACATTTCCTTTAATACATCATTATCTTATCATTGATGTTTAAAGTAATAATTAAACTGTTCAACTGTCTCACATGTAGGAGATGATTCCAGTATGGGAATACATCTTTCGTCAGTATAAATAGTTGGGATATGAGCAAGAGCTGCGTACATCCCAACATGTTGCCTCACTTCATGAATGTCCTTGTACACTAGTCATGCTCATAATAAGATCCTGCACTTTCCTCCAGATGCATTAATTCAAATTAAATTCACAACCATTGAGAATTGTTTTGTAAATTGTATTTTAACTGATTGAACTGTTGCAGTTTCATAATAAATATTCATATACTTCAGTGACCACTATGCTATCTTTTCTCTAACAAGAGTGAAAAATCTTTCTTTTTTGGTAGCAGTGCGTGTATGGTATGGGAAATGCTTTGGTGGCCATGTAGTCTAAGGCGTTACTCTTTTGTTGGACCTAACTGCCTATGGCCGGAAGATCGGGGCTCGGATCCTGATCGAGTGTAAAATGAGTGGTTTTTCCAAAATTATTTTTTATTCTAATTCCTCACAAATGCGGGTACATTCACTTTCAATACAACTTTCATCATCCCTAACTAATTAGCGTAAATAGTACATACGCGTATAGCCTGAACATGTACTAAGACGTGGTACTAAAAAAATATATATGGCAGGAATCACATTAGTAGAGATTTCGGTACTTCTAAGATCCACATGCGTAAGTGAATTGACGAGGATAGCTATTAAAAATTCCATCTTAAAAAAATCACAATATTTGACAAAGCATTCTTGTCCAAATTTACCCGAAATGGCCATCATACCATTTTCTAAAGCATTCGACACATTTCTGGGTAGGATTATTTATCCCCGGTTAGATGTCATTTTTGTTATACCAAGAGCGCATAGAGTCATTTTCTATACAAAGAAGACTTTATTTATTATAACTGTGTTATCTTTATTACAAAATAAATCCTGCGTACAATGATCCATAAAAATCCTGATAGTATATTTGAGGAATAGGTGATAGCTCTTCTTGAACAAATTTTATAATCGCGATCAATAATTCGAAGTTGTGAGCGATAAAAAGTTGCGAGTGATTCTTTATTTCTTGTTGATTGCACAAGATGGGAAAAACCAGTGCATGGGATAGGACAAACAATCCTAAGGTTTATTTAATAATACCTCATAAAATCTGAGTGCAGGAGACGAGAACAAATTTCAGGTAGAAATTCCCGAGTGCACTAGAGGGGGGTGGCTTGGATTTATCCCACTGGCCTTTATCTTATTTTTAAAATTTAAATTACGCTCTTAATTTTTTGTTTTATTCCTTGACTAGCTTGTGAACCCTTTCTTAAAACGAGGAATCTATAAAGTAGCTTTGTAATTTTTAGTTTAGTAAAATTAACCTTTGGAAATAGTTAAAAACATTTTAATCTTTTGTTTAAATATTAATCCTTTATTAGATTAAATTGTCATACAAAATGCGAAAGTAGGCTGTCAAAATAGAAATATAATCTGGATATGTTTTAAAAGTTTACATTTCTCTTTTAATACACAATACTTGTATTTCTTACCTGTTAGGCTAGTAAAAAAAAATAGTGACAACATAAATAATAATTTGTTAAAGGCTCTAATTAAATCCAACAACAATAATTATATTAGCACTTTTTTACCACTTTTATCTTTGTATTACCCCCTTTACCTTACGTACCCAATCCACCCAGTTTGCAATTTTTGCATTTTTTTAACACCTCTATAACCTTTTTTCCCTCGTTACACTAACATAATAACCTTTTTGCCCTTTGTCATACTACACTTTTCACCCTTTAGTAACATTTTTAATTTTTTTTTACTTTTATACACTTTTTAACCCTTTTCCCATTCACCTCTCTTCCAAACCATTCTATACTGCTCACCCTTTTTACCCTTATTTCCTTTTTAGGCTTTTTAGCTATTCTTTAGTTTCTTACAATTTTAATTTATTTACCCCTTTAAACATTTTTTACTCTTTTAATTCATTCTAACCTGTGTACCCTTTGTCCCTTTTGGCCCTCTTTACCTTTCTTGGCCCTTTTGTTGCTTTTTAATTTCTTACCATTTTTATTTCCTTTACTCCTTTTAACCTTTTTATTTGATTTACTTTTCGCGATCTTTTACCACTTTTACTATTTTTGACCTAATTGACATTGTTGCTCTATTGTGCCCTTTTTTCCCTTTTACATTTTGCTATTTTTTGGACATTTTTGAAATTTTGATTGTTTTGGCCATATTGCCTTTGATGATTAGATTTACTTTTTACTCTTTTTAGGATTTTTTTAATCTTTATTAAAATTTTCACATCTTTTTACATTAACTATTATACTAAGCACTGGATAAATATTTTAGGGTAAAAGGATAAAAACAAGGTTAAAAACGTGTAAGAAAACCTTAAAATTGCAAGAAGGGCATAAAGTGCAAAAAGTAAAGATTAGAAATCCAACTCTTTGATTTTAAAAAGTCTATGAGTAAAAAGGTTAAGAAGTGTAAAATAAATTGAAAGGATAAAAATAGTAAAAAGGGTAAAAATAAAATATAAATTCTAAATATCTGCCTTTCAGGTTCACTTGTCTGTGCACAAGGTCTACTATTGCCTGCACTTCACAACCGTATGAAATGTTGTTACTGAATCTATCTGGCGGTGTTAATATATCTTCATTGTTTCGGTTTTTGATTAATTAAAAAAAATTAAACCAACATTTTAAAATGTGTTTTAAAGGCGTGCATATTCTTGCACAGGGGCCAACAATTTTGAAATGTCTGACCTCTGTTTATGTTAGATATCACGCAACACTCATGAAGATGGACAAGCTCTTCATTCTATTAATATATTATTATTATTATTATTATTTAGCACCACGTAGTAAGAATAGTCTTCATATACACAGGCACGGAGGGGAAATATGTATATGTATTTGGGTGTCCACCCACCCCTTCCCCTCCCCTCCCGCGCCTTATACATGTGAAGTATGTTGGAGCTCTCACTCTATCTCTCTCTCTCTATCTCTCTCTCTTGGGGCAGAGAGGAGAAATGTATGTAG